>CALNHX010005970.1:0-97884 GCA_940337035.1 Agriotes lineatus | reverse complement strand
ATCGATACAAACAAATAAAACTTCAAAATGACTATGTGTTGTTATAAGTTGGCTAAATTTGAGAACCTGTTCTTTACCTGATACTTTTTTAATAAATCTTACTACTTCCAAGCACTAAAACCGCGGAATCTTTATCTATTTTCATACATTAAAGCACCTTTGGGGTAGTCCGTCCACGGTTTTGATTCAGTTAGAACTTTGGTGATAAGTGAGCTCGAAGGGGTCTCATAAAAAGGCTTTCAAGATTGTTTCCAGCAACTTTAGTGTATGGAAGGAAATATATTCCTCCCCAGGAGTGCTCTGCTTTGCTGTCGGATCGCCTTGATCTCGGCGATGACCTTCTCTTGATAGATACACCTTCAAAATTGCAGGTGCCTGATGAAAAGCAAATAAGCCAATCCTTAATCCAGCAGCCGTCTTGAGATTGATCTAATATTTAGTAAATGCTGGGCATTAGTCACTATTTCGGCTGGTAGTTGATAAGTTTGTACGATAGTAATTAAAGTGTGTGCTGCTCTCCAAAATTATGTTAAGCTAAACACAACACATCAAACAGAAAGTTTATATATGCAGATGTGCTTGAAGCATCTAATTATGAATATTTAAGCGTTTATAATTTCAAATATTCTTCCTTGTGATTATATCACCGGTGGCTTGCTTCTTATTTCAGTCAAATTCGAGAGCACATTCAAAGCTTTGTAAATGCGATATGATATCGTTGTTAAAATAGCGGCTGCGATTGCGTGATAAAACTGGGAAAATTGTGGAAACGTTGGAAGCACGCTCCGTCTCTAGAAAAATAAACAACATCTTCAAGATGCTTTTTCACTTGCTTACTATTTCAGCAGTAGCAGCTATATTCGAGCTCAGTTAGGTGTGAATATTTAAATTCTGTACACAATACAGATACTTGTTTGCCTCGTATTTTGCTTAGTGTAATATTGTCAAGCTGTTAATATTGCAGTTTGCTTAAATAAGCACTTGTAAGTTAGTTGTGCATTTTGCTATAAATGTAAAGGTTTTATGATGAGTTCTTCTCGGTAAAATTCATTTATGTCCAGTTTTATATTGAATTGGAGCGTTTTGAAGCTATTAATATTTATGCTGTTTGTAGCTTTTCAACAAAGTTCTGTTGCAATCGTTTTATCAAAAATTTATTGGCTTTCCACAGGGTCTCTCTTCTAAAATAAAATAAAAATCAAAGGTGATTTTTTGCATTTCAGTGGGGACAATTGAAACAACGTTCAATTTCATTCGTATTTAAATTGCGTTTCTTTGTGAGAGATAAGATAAAATTAAAGTCTGCATAAAGCTAGGTCAAATATATAGTACAAACATTTTTGTATTAACTGACATATCAAAATTCATTTACAACAATGTTTAAAGCTTACACAGACACAGCAGTTTTATCGTAATTTGACATTAAGTTGTCAGTATAAACCCTGTTTACGACAGGTACCGACCCTAAAGGTTGCTCTAACTAACTTTAGTGCGAAGGGGTGGCTCATAGACTGAAGTAACAGAGGCTCGCTTGCGATAGTAAAAAAGATTATACCAGGAAAAATAGGAAGAGACATTCGTATTGCCTTTAAGGGCGTCACCTGGTGCTTATCTAACGGTGATTTACTTTCCTATTAAGAGAGTGTTGGGACAATACATCAGTATACAAAATTTTAGCGGATTTGTTGATGGTGGGATCGGGAGTTCCTTTAAATGTATCCGATCTGGTGATCGAGACGAAGTTCCAAATACAACGGCAATTGGAATTTCAGATTAAAATACTGCATGCCGAGCGCTAAGAATATACGATACGATTATAATCATTTCACGTATTGTGGTGTCTGTCGACTCCTTCCGACTTCCATAAAATTTCGCCATTTTCCTCTATTCATCTAAGCATACCTTGACATATCTCTGAACTCTATAGTTAGTGTTAGTTATTTCGGCTACCCGTTTTGACCCTCATTAGTCGGTTCCGAGGAATCCACTATATTACTTCTTTTGAGAATATATCCCCCCCCCCCCGTCGTGTTTACGTGTGCATACCATGAAACAATTTTTTGTCACTTGCAGTTTATTTCCTCCTATTATTTGAAATTTTTTGATTTCTGGCGCCCATTTCCTTTCCTTTTTTGAAGACATTCCAGGGTACACAGCTGATGATTTGAACCTACGATCCAAGGCCGCCGAAATTTGAGTTAGTTAGGGCCATCGCGGTAAGTAAAGAGTTTTACGAGCTGCCGTGGTGTATAAACTGTAGGGAGGTAGATCTGCGATTTTTACTACCATTGCTTGATTTTATTAATTAATCGCAGGTCGGCTTCTTTATTGTTTCAACCATTCCAGCTGCTTTCTTTGTAGTTCCTCTATAACATTTTCTTCTTTCTTCATTATTTCTTTTATGTCTCGGTTCTTAATCTTTTTGCCCCCGCGGGCCGCATGTTTGACTTGCCTGCTGTATATCATTATATTCTGCCACAAATGCATCTATTCATCTACCGTTTCTAATATTTTCACATTTAATTTGCGGATCATTTGCGTGAGAGCTTGTTGTAATTACATTCAGATCATGTATTGTGGGGGATGTCCATTAGCTCTATTACAATCCCCTCTAATTGCTCTCCACTTCTAACACCTTTGCCTGCTCGGTCTACCATACTGAACGCAAAATCTATAATAGTTGTTGTAATGGAAATTTCGTGTACATTTGCAATAATTCATATGTAGCAATAATCTATGTAGCTATCATAACTGGCTAATTTTCGATGTAATCAGATGCTCTTTGACAATCTTCTTTAGGTTGTGCTTAATGCGGACGTCGTCGAATAAAGCGTAGACTCGATTTAATTACCGAACATCATCGAGTTCAATACTCGTAAAATATGCCCATAAATATTATCGTATTTTTTGCTAAATAACCACTTAAAATATTATTCAAAATTTGAAACTTATACTTCTAAGGATGAATCTATGAATTATATCAAATCTATCTTTCAAGCTGCATTGGTAAATGCAGCTCTTTTAGTCACAAAATTTTACATAAACCGTGTTGGTAATCAGACTATGCTTGTCATAAGTAGCTAGATGATGTGGATGATACCATTCTTCGGAAAGCAAATAAGGTTTCCAGTTATATACTGTTTCAGGATTTCGCGGGTACACAAATTATTTTTGTTAACATAGAATTTCGGCTTAGACGGTGTAGTCTTTATGGATAAACACTCAACATTCTCTGGCACTCTTGCACTTTGTGAACTCGAGCAAGAATCCAAGCGGTTGCCATGCGCCTAGGTAGCTCGTGTTGTTTGAGTACCTTGAGAACGAATATACTTAAGCAGATTTGGACTTGTTGCCGTTTGTGCACCCATATTGACTAACACTTTGCATCATCAGAGTGAAAGTCGTATTAAGAATTGAAGGTCAGTGTGAAGCTATTTATAGTCCTTTGTACAAGCTGCTCGGAGCAACGTAACGCTGATGGGTCATCCAAGTGCGGCGTTGCCGTATGACGCAGAGTGGTTGTAATGCTTTAGATCGTGTATCACAGGAGTCTACCTTTTACTCAACTTAAATCCATCTTTCCTATGCATATTATTTGAGTGTTTTTCTATTTCTATGGCTTCACGTATCACTCACAGCCAGATATTTTTGGTGTTTATCCACAAAGACTACGCGGTCTACGCCGAATTTTTTTGTTAAAGGAATAAGGTTTCCAGTATTAAAATTAAACTTAGGCTCACGACATCGTAGTGTTTTACTCCTATCTGTAGCTATTAGAGCAATTGACTGCAATAACGCAAGTTGCATGTCTTACGAACGTCCAAACAAAATAACAAACGTGTTTTAGTGTACTTGTTCACAATCTACTTACTCAAACAACACGAGCTGAATCAAACGTGACTTGTAAGGGTTCACAAGCCTACACAAACATTATTATTGGAAATCTCCTTATTTAGGTTCACAATGTGAAAGGCACATAACGACCAAAAACAATGTTGTGTATTACAGCAGAATTTATTATTATTCGAGGCTATTAAAAAGAGAGCATTGCTGGTATTTTTGAGATACGCTGCTATTTCGAACAACGAAAAATGCTTGTTATAATTTCGTGTTCATATCTTTTAGAAATACCGGATGTAAATAACAAAATGTCTTCTTGTGTTCTTCTTTAACAGTTTTATTTGGCACAAAGGAAACATGCTTTACACGTTATTGATTTTATGTAAAAACTTTTTGATGGGGCTTGTATCCTCTGGCTGTTTTTGACAGTCCTTGTGCCGTAAGTTTTCGTTTCAGTTTCGATTGTTCTTTCTTATTTGATCCTTAAGCAGATAGATATTTAATTATATATTTTCTAATCTGTCATTTCTAGCTTATGTTTTTATAACTCAGTAATTTCACGAGCTTGTACTGTCTTGTTTTCTTTTGATGTTAATATCCAAGTTTCATTATTTTAAGTTGCGAATGATATTGCAATCGTTTTGTTCTTGCCTTCGTTTTGGTTTCCTGTCTTAAAAATATATGTATAGTTCCATGGATCTATCCAAACTTTATTAGTATCGACTGAGGACATTCTAAATACCTGAAGTACCTAATTTGATAAATGTTTTAGACATGTATTATCATTTATCTGCCATCTTAATTTTTGAAAATCGTATTTATAAATTGGGATTTCAAGCTGATGTCGTCTGCATATAACATTGCATTTACCTTTGTTCGTTTATTTAACAGTGTTCTGTAGCTGGATCTTTCCATTCTTTAATAATTTCGCCGATATAATTGTTAAAGACGAGAGTCAGTTAGGTTAGTTTGTTAATTACACCGCCACTGCTTTTGTCCCGGAGGAATGAGATGATCAATAACTCGTCTTGTCAAACTTCCCACATTAATATTTTATGCGGGGACTCGATGAATATTTGGATTATCGAAAATTAGGAAGACATTTCTGCCTGATAATGTTATCATTCCGTTAATGTAGCTGCTTGGCTAATTACGACGTCTGCTGGATATACTTGGCAGTTTATCAGTTTGATATTCCGACTTCGTCTCGTTTGAGTACAGTGGAATTTCCTATCGATCTCCAACCCCATGTATTTAAAGGGACCCATATGTCGTCCCGGCGATACCCCACATATTAACGCCGTGAATGTTAACGTTCTGCATATTGGCGCACTCTGTTTCAACGCAACCCTGCAGAAACGTCTCATTGCTAGTGTGTAGATAAACCCCGATTATTCGTAGTCAGTGTTTGAGCTGCCAGCGTCTATTCTTTTTTCGACAAGCCAATGCATCTCTGAACGATCTACCATCATATTATTAGTAGATTAACGCCAATTTTGCCTGTCGTCATTCTGGAGCTGTCTCTTTTCGCCAGCTACAACTTCAATTTGCGATCCCGCAATTCCAACACTTTTTTGGCCACTATTAAGACATAATTTTCGATCAAGAATCTCTGCTCAGCTCGACGGCCTTTATTCCAGCATCACTCCCATTAATTACCTTCACCAAACTATGATCAATATGTTTTATTTGTTATCGCATGTGCAATTTACTGCAAATGTTGAATATCTTGTAATATAGGATATATAATATAGGTTGATTGTAAGTTAAGGACCCGTTAAATTTCCTCATTGTTATGAGAGATACCAAAAGTTTTTTCTTGAAGAATTTTTTTGATACAAAAACGATACTTCTAGCATATCAACGCGTTTTTGATTGGAAAACGAATTTATTTGTAACAGCACAACTGCATTTTGACAGATATTGATTTTTTTTTATATGTTTGTGTGTTTGTTTGTCTGTTACTATTTTATAGCCATATGCGATCAGTTTTACTTTACTTAGTAATACTCTTTCTGTGTACATAAAATACTTTTAATATTAATATCTCGTAAATTATTAACTTTAGTCCTACAATCGGTTAACAATTTCTTAAAGGAAATATTGTAAACTATCAAATTAATTTAAAGAATACAGGGTGTTTCTTAAAAAACCTACATTAATTAACATTCCGGTTTAACCGGAGGTCGAATATTTCTCTTCGTACCTTAAAATATTTGTCACATAAAATCCTATAAGTAGTAATTTTTATTTTTTATTATTATTCACAACAATAGAGAAATTCAACGGGACCTTAATTTATAATCAACCTGCATAGAAAGCTAAGGATTTTCTCCATGCGTGAATGCATGGTGTTATCTGGAGTACAATATATTTTTGTGCAACTATATCAGAATTAATAAATAAAGAGTGTACGAAGTTTTTTTTAAATATTAGAGAGTGTGATAGTGCAGTGTACTACAACCTTGGACAAAAGAAGATCCATCATAAACTAAAATGAACACTCCCGCAAGCTCTGATCAACTTAAACTAAGTAACTATACTTTATTCATTGAACTATGTAACTTAAGAGGAAATTAATAGTATCCTCAACATGCTACACCAAATACATTTTTGGATTCTTGTAAGGCAATCATGTATTTTCTATCTATATATAAAACTGAAAGTCCTGACTTACTCATTCACTCACTCATCAACGCCCAGCCCAAACCCTCGGACCTAGAAAGCTGAAATTTTGCACAGACGTTACCTTTATGATGTATACAAGAAATAAGGAAGAATATTTCGAAATTCAACCCCTAAAGGGGTAAAATGGGGGTTCCAATTTTGTATGGAGAAGTAATATTAAATAGACATTTCGACTTGAAATTTCGTAGGAGTACTCCTAAAAACAAATAAGCAAACACGTATTTCGTGATTTTCCGAAAATCAGCCCCTTAGGGAGTGAAATGGGATAAATAAGCCTAAAATACGATATGGGTGTCGTTATTGAGGTTTTTTGGGACGTTGATTGCGAAAATGGCATTTCTTTTTCAGTCCAAGACGGTGCACATGACATAAGGGAAGGGGCAGGACGGGACGGGACGGGACGGATCTGGACGGGACGGGACTGGAAGGGAAGGGATGGGACGGGATGGAAGAAGAAGGGACGGGACGGGACGGAAAGGGAAGGGAAAATATGGTATGGAAGGGGGGGACGGGACGGGAAGGGACGGTACTGGACGGGAAGGGAAGGAACGGAACAGGACGGGAAGGGTAGGGAGGGGACCGGAAGGGACGGGACGGGACGGAACGGGACGGAACGGAAAGGGTTGGGATGGAAGGGGAGGGGACGGAACGAGACGGGACGGGACGGGATGGGACGGTACGGAGACGGGGACGGAGAAAGGGACAGGGACGGGGACGGGGATAGGATGGGATGGGATGGGATGACAGAAAATAATTAGCCATTATTTAATACACAAATAACGAACCTCGCGCAAACGAGGTCGCGACTAACAGCTAGTATCATATATAAATGTTGAGATGATTTTATTCAAATAGAAAAATAAATAATAAACTACTAAAATAACTATGATAAGAAGTAAATAAATCCTTAGATATATAAAAACCACCTATTTATTAACTTCCTAAGTTACATAAACCAAACACACCTTTAAAATCAATGGTAGCAATATAAAGTCAAGGATTTTTAGCTTTTTAACAGTTAATTTTGTATTTAGAATGGCAAATTCCACCTTTGCTTTCAAAAATTTACGATTTTTTGGTGAGCAAAAGGCCCAAATCATATTATAAACGTATATAAAAGAAATACAAATTCAAGAATTAAATAAAGATAATTTATCTTGTTACAAGGGAACCCCGTTACGACACGTAACAAGGTTAATAAAAGGAGTTCAGTTACTGAGCGTGATGGGTAGATCTAAGACTAAAACAAAAGAGGGCTTGCTCACGGTAGTCAAAACAATTGTACCCAAAAAGGTACTGGGCCAAATTCATGTTTGTTTTGAGCTTGTTTAGTTCCAAATGTGATTTATCTCAACCAGTTTCTAAAAAAATATTCTACTGCAAGAAAACGCGTAACTGCATTTTGCTTTACAAACTAAAATCATACAGTAAATTTAAGAACTCTGTTAAGGTGACATTCATAAAAGCGCGTTTGTATAGGCAGCAGCTGAAGGCGAGAACCGATTCTAAAGCGTATTTCACAACTGCATTACTTACCTATAAAAATATATAAAATTGGCAGTAACTCACGCATTGCATATTATATAGGATATTAAAAATTTACGGTAAATTGCAGATGCATTAACAAATAAAACATATTAAAGCTAGCTTGACATAGGAAATTAAAGGCAGTAATGCTCGAATGAAGGCTGTCGAGCACAGTAAATGAGCGAAAATCCTTGACTGGAATGATGGGTTGATAGCGGCCAGAAGTTTCTCTAGAATTGCAAGCTCGAAAATGGAAGCCATGGCTGAAGAAAATTGACAACTCGAATATGACGATAGGTAAAATTGCGTCAATCTACTTGCAATATAACGGCAGAGCTGCGTTGGCTTGTAGAATAAAGAATGGATGTAGCCAGTTCAAAGATGAACTACTAGCAATTATCGTGTATCTACACGCTAGAAACGAGAGTTTTTTTCACTGCTGCGTAGGATCTCAGGGCTTCCATCTCCAGAACGGAGTTAGAATTTCAAATTGATAAGCTGAGTTTTGATAACTTAAGTGTATCAGGCGGTTTTCGTGATTGACCAAACACCTACATTCACGGAACGATAACGATAGCACTCATTAAGTTTTCGCTTGATTTTCGATTATTCGACTAGGTATACACTCTCCCCTTGAAAGATTAACGAGCAAAGAATTTTTATAGGAGCTAAGTTATTTTTGGATTTAGAATGCGAAAAGCTACTTTTGCGTTCGAGAATGAGAGAAGAATTCATTTGAAAATGCAAAAGCGTTTCTTATTCGAACTACGTGTATAAATATTTTGTTTGAAAACTGAATTAATATCAGGAAAATTTGAAATAAAAATTATAGAACTGTCAACATGATTTTATATAACAGTTTATGAATAATTATGAAGTATATGTCATTGTGACATTGGAACTATTAATTTACATATTGTAAGAAACTAATTAATTATTAATTATAGTCTAATAGTATGTTTAAAACTAACTCTTGTAGTTACAATAATAAATTGGTAGTACTCGTATATTGATCCATTTTATTGACTAAATTAATTCAAACGTTCGTGGACGCGAAGTACGTTTACTTTCTAGTATGTAATATTATTTCACGTGTATTTTGTGTGTTCAGTATGAAGTCCTTTACCAAAACCAAAGCAATGTGTGTTTCTTGGTTACTTTTCGTATGTTTTTCATTATGCGATTTTATGTAAAAGTTGCGACTTCAATAGACCTATGTTTGCTTAAACGCTGTTGTTTTCCTTCAAGATGTGTGTGATGTTATTTTACATTGATTTGGTGGCTTAATTTCTTTAAATTCAGTTGACATGAAATGCCATATACCTCTGCCAGCTATAATTTATTTTGAAGTAAAATGATCTGGCACACCTTTTCAGAATTATGAGAAAAGTGATTAAGTGATACTTAATACATTAAGTTTGGTTACCTATTTATCAGTTTGGACGCTAGATAATAATTTTTCCCTCCAGAAATTAGATCTAAAACTTGAGCACTACCATACATAAAATTTAAGCAAAAACCAATTAGTATTTTGGTAACTAATAATTAAAGTTGGTGCCTAAAAATTATTGTGGTGCTCATTTAAATTCCCGTTTTCTACTACCCCAAGGCATTCTGTATCTGATTTTATGAAGTGATAATATAAGCTACTATTCAGTTGCCAGTCGAGAAATTGAAAAGTTGTGTGACACTTTTGGACAAAGAATATCAAAAAATGTTTTAAAGAGGAGGAGCTCGCGGTGAATTACATTCGGAAATAAGCTATCTGTACTTGTCGTTTATGAGACTTTTTGCAGCAACAATTGGTAAAAATAGATTTGCCCTTTCCGTTTTTCGATATTACGTTTTCTAAGAATAGGAAACCCTCATGTCAGCGCTGACATAAAAATAAGCGACCTGTGCTGAACGAATTTGTTGCTGTTCGGCGAGTCTGAAGGAATTTCAGCCACGGTGAACGGGAGGAGTTTGTTTACTTTGACTTGATAACTCGTAGCAGCTATGTAGATAGTGGAAGCAAAACCCAAAATATTCAGATCAAAACTTTAAAGTGGGGCATTTGATTTGTGTCGCAGATTCAGATGCGTTTTCCCTGTTCCTTCAGGTTGCGGCTTTGCGAGCTATTTTATTGCCTCTAAGAAAGCTGTAGGAGATTTACATAAATCATCTTATTTGCCGCTTCATGCCCCCGAATATTATCGCCGCATAAGCCGCCACCATAAAAATAGATTTATTTATTAATAATAAGTTCGGGACAGGCGTCGACGCCGCTCGCAGGTCCGTAGTTTAGGTGGCACGGAATCTGCAGGAGTCTTGAAATTTGCTCGCCGCAGAAACCCCCCTAGACTTGCCCCTCGGTGCTCCCGCCGCACGTGTCTGGATTCAATAACCACCAAGCGATACTTTATCCCAAAAATTCTTTGTCGTACCAAGCCTGTGTCTTTCTTTCCTCTTATTAGCCCAATAGTCCCTAGGTCGAAGCGGAAGGGTGGAATCGAAGAATTGCAGAAATTCCGCACCTATGTGATTGTTGCGATTGAGATATTTTTCACTACATATTACCGGAAAAATGGTTTCTGTCTTATAAAACTCTCCGCCGAAGCCCCCTAGGTTTATCCGAGTTTCTTTATGCTTGGGAAGTATTTTGACCCCAGGTGATATATTGCGTCAGTTATTTCCAACGATCGGAAGAAGGCTTGCGTCGATTCTGAAAAAGTGAGATAGTTTATGGACGAACTATTTTTCGATGAGAGTAACAATGAACTTTACTAAATTGTTGCACACATTTTTGGTAGTGGAATTTTAAGTGATATGAATAAATTATCGACTATCCATTATTTCTCAAATTGGTTAGATAGTAATGCATCTCCGTGATACTCGTAGTTTTATATGCAGAATAACTTGACTATACTAAATTATGCTTCTAATAAGATTTACTTAATATCCAGGAATTTTCTTGAGTTAGTTATTTTTAATTGTTATTTAATTGGTATGGCCACTTGCCATTATTTCGTTGATGTGTCTTTGGTTGCCTAGCCTCTTGGTCAATTTTTGTGGGAATTTTGAAAATTTTAGAGACATTTTGATGAATATTGGAAAAGATTTTCTGTACAGAGAGAGAGAGCGATTTCTTTTAGCCATCTTCAATTGCTCCTGTTGCTTTGTGGTTAATCTTTCGAAGATACACTCTTTGTAGATTTTAAAAACGCCCGATATCTTACGATCAGCATTAATGTGATATGTACAAGGGTGTAACTATAATTGCTGTACACTAATAGATCAAATGCACCATGGAAATCAAACTTCCCATGAAACAAATGCTTGTTGTTTTCGAATTTGACAGTTCAAATTTATTTTTGATAATTGAAACAGTTATTATACAAGATAATATTTAAATAAGTGTTGTGTAGCAAAAAATTAATTTAACGAGAGAACATTTTAGAGCCATTATTTATTATGTCTTTGAAAGCTCCCTATCTCTAAAATATAGCTTTGGAGGATTTCGTGCTGTATTTAGTGACCAAGCGTATTCGCAGAGGACTGTAGCTGGTGAAATGAATTTAAATTTGTACGAGTTTTACTTAGCGACGGTTTTCGCGAAGGAACACTGAAGCAGGCATAGACGCCGTGTGAAGAATGCTGCAGGAGGAGAATCACATCAAAAATAGAGTTATTAGAAGCACCGTGGGCATTGGCATAACTGCATTAAACAGGATTTTACATAATCATTTGGGTGTAAGAAAACTCTGTTCTCGGTGGATACCACACAGTTTAACAGAAGCACAAAAACAACAGCGTGTGGAATGCTCTAAGAAAACTTTTAAGAAATATGATAAAAGTGGGTCGAATGCAGTTTACTACACCATAACTGTAATGTGGCTTTTTCCGTGCCCTTTGCTAGTTAACTTAGTCGTAGAAGCACAAGACCCGCTCTTACCTCAGTGCAGTTAAGAAATTTGTCAATTGCTATTACTTTTCAAAATAAATTGTAAATTGTCTCAAATTAAACTTCCATTACTTATTTTCAAATAAACTAACAATCTTTTTTAAAACTTTTCTAAGTTGATTGTATTAATCTCCCAAATTTATATGTTCTTTAATTTTTATTCAACAACCTGATTTTTACGTATCATAACAATATATATTCTGTAAAAGTGTTATATGCGCTATGAGTAGTAACACGAAACAGTCCACGAGCTCAATGTTGAATCTACTGGCAAAATTTAAAATCCCCACTCGAATTCACTGAATACGCCGTGACTCCAGTAGCTTGAAATCAGCTGAAGCGATGTGTCAGCAAGATGATGCAACCGTTTTGTTCTGACACGCTGACTCAGCAGGTTGCCGTTGCTTTCCGGCCCATAATCTGCCCGGTGAGTTTATTGCGTAATTTGTTGCAATCTCTTCATAATTCTCTGGTATGATTGTTTATAGGACTAACTTTGCGTTATAATTATTTCAAATGATCACGTACATTTACAAGATTGACTGCTTCTGTGAAACTGGCTAAGCGGTTTTCGGAGCTGAAGAATTATCGGTACCTCGGTGTTGATTCCGTGGTAGTTGTATTCTCTCCAAGCTGTATTTCGGCTCAAGAATAACTAGGCGTAGACTGCTGCTAACGCAGGCCCACACAGAAACTTTCAATCGCACTTTATTGCTTCACGTGACGTCCTTTGTCTTTGGACGTAATGCACCGGTCACCTATTAGTGAGCGACTATCTCCTCGCGTCTGTAAGCCCGCGCATAACTTGTTTTGGTTCTATTATAATAACCGTACTCAACAACTGTATTAGATGGATTTAAATACGTAATTCTAATCCAATTATTACAATGTAGAAATACAGTTCAGTTATATACCTAGCAAAATAATGGTTAAATACCAAGATGATTCTTAAGCACTAAGCTGACACGAACTAGCCCGTTACATAACTGGTGACGAAAAATGGATTAATGTATTTTAACCCGAATCGAACCGGCTGTCTACACAATGGGTGCTTCTAACAGATTCTAATCTAGTTAAAGTAAAGCGATCTCGAAGTGTTGTTAAGAAAATGATTGTTTGCTTCCTTTCAGAATCATGACTTATAACAATTGTCGTGCTTAAAAATAAACGTACGGTTACCGCAGAATAGTACACAAGATTATGCCTGCCAAACGTTGCTCAAAAATCTCGTTTATTGTGCCCAAGAGGTGAGAGTGTTCTGCACCATGACAATCCCGAACATAAAAAACAAGAATTGTTAGAGGCTTCCGAGTTAAAATTGCTAAGTGATCCCACATACAGTCCCTATCTAGTATCTTCCGATTACTTCCTATTTCCTCGATTAAAGAATAAAATGCGTGGTGTACGATTTGAAACTCCCGCTGATGTTGTGGAGAGCTTCAATAACCTTGTTTCTCAGGTGGCTTAAGAAGAGTGGAATTTATGTTTTGGGTGAATATTTTGAAAAGCAATACTAAAAACAATTTTAGGTTACAAAACTTTGTTTTATTAGATTGTAGAAATTTATTACCCTTGTACATGCAATCGCTGAAATTCTTTTAGATAATGTTAAGATTCAGACATATTTCAGAAGCAAACTTACCTCTTGCCACTTTTCCCTCTCTGATCTCTCACCACCTCGCTTATAGTGTTTTGTTCCTCATTGGGGGTCTAATGCAATCTCGAAAAACATCCAGAGTTAGTATTCGTAAGCAGTTTGGGTGTGCCGTCAAGTCACGCTCGCAAAATATCTCTCTCCGCAGTGTTTTTAAACTTTTTCCTCCTATGAGGAACCTTCAACTGAGAAATCCCGCAAACTTTAATGCTGCAGTTTTTGGGTCAGTTTTACCACCGAATTCAGGACCAGAACTCCTCGAGCCTTCTTTATGATCGCCACCCTACAGGATTGAGCATCTCTAGGTACCATCTTTTCAATTCCCATAGTGGTCAAGCCATTTCTAACGAGCGGAGACGCAGAACTGAAGAAGTGTCTCTAGTGCATATTCCGAATTAGTATCGTAGTGTTTTATTTACAGTTTGAAGTACGATTCTACGTAGATCGAAGAAGTACTGAAGTATCTACATTAGGAGAAAAAGACTTAACATTAATTACTCCTTACTTTTAAATATAGCCACTAAATTCACACTTTTTCTTCATGTCTGGCAGTTGCACTATTCTCTTAGAGTAGCAACCTTTTTCGTGTTCAACACAATAGGCTGCTAACAGCCCACTGAAGTTCTTCGTCAGAAGAAAACTGGCTACTTTGTGTTTCTTCAAGTTTCTGAATAAATAACAGTAACAGGTGGCCACATCAGTACTGTAGGCTGAACAATTTAGCTCAAGAAATCTTAATTTCTGAATTAAAGCACGATGTAGTTTTTCAAGTGTGATATAATAGGCACTAGAAGTGAATTTTCTGGTGGTTCTACAAATCGTCGCCACAAGCTCGTGGTGCTCGACATTTTTTGCAGGCAGCGAACCATCATGGACTTACTCCATGTATTGCTGCTTGGCTTAAGGATCTCAATAATGGACCCAGGTCTATCTCCTATCGCTATTTTGCACAACATGTATAGATACTTTTTCAGAAAATCTAAATTCTCGAAACAATCTCTCGACGATATCTTTCTGTTCAGGAATCAAAAGTCTTTAAGCAATTTAACTACAATCTTATTCATTTCAAGCTTATCATACATCATGCATATGACAAAGTGTGACAAAGTGCTTGGATATCTTCAACGCCGCAGCGGTGTTTCCTTCAAATGTTGATTTTCAAGAGCTATCGGCTCTACCTTACTGTGCATTTCAGCATTTGTTGCAGATTTCCGCAGTCCTGGTCTTGAATAATCTTCTACTATTTCTTCACCCAGCGAATTGTTTTGACCAGTATTTTATTTGATGCATCCTTTCATGTATAACTTTCGGTTTGTGGCCTTCCAAAGTTAATAATTTTATAACCTTTCCGTGCTCTAATTTGACCAAACGCATCTTTAGTATTAAACTAAATTTTACACAGCTATGAAGACGTATAGTATTATCATACAATATCGTTTGCTGTAGCATTAACTTATTTTTTGGTTAGGTAGAGTAGTAATATATTGCTTCTTGTATAAAAATAAGCGCGGGTGCTACGTAGCGTTCTTGGTCGAGCGGTTAAAGCTTCTGATTAGAAATCAGATTCTCTCTGAGGGCGTAGATTCGAACCTCCCCGACTGCGAGTTAATATAATTCAGATTATCAACTGTTTGGTTTTGCTGTTTTAATTTTATTAAAAACATTAAATTATTTCTACCTGTTTTGTGTATGTATAATTACAAACACTTTCTCCCGACTATATCATAGACTTTCTTTCCCCACAGCATGCTGTGCTAGTTTTCAGTGCCATTTAAGGACAATGGCGCTCAATTCTACACTGAAAAAATTATGTACAATTGTGGAACGACTTTTTATTCATTTAATCAGTAAAAATAACCTGAAGACTGTCTAAATGGGTGGTGCAGAGAGGGACTGGTAGGGCGAGCGAGGTAGGTGCAGCAGACAGCCTACAAGAAAGGCTTAAAGTTGGAGAACAAGAAGAATGAAGACCGTCTTATGACGGGCCCGTTAAACTAGTTTACATTAGTTTGAAAAATAATTCTTTGGGCGTTTACTTTTAAATTTATTCAGAACTACAATTAAATTTTCTAAGGTACCTACTTTGCACAGCTATAGCTAACAACTAAAAAAGTAGTGGTAAATTACTATTGCTTCTATATATTTACCCTTACTTGTTATTTTTAGTTGTTTAGTATTTCTCTAATATGTTTCAAGAAACACTTCTCAACATTAACCGCTTAATTACTGTTCCAAAAAGCATCTAATTTGGAGTAGTTGGTTAATAATGGTTATCTAATTTTGCTCCATCTCGGTTTAATTTCTAACAAATTTTCCGTATTGGCTGAGATTAAAATTGTGGTTTATATCATGTTTGCTGCTTAATGTGAAATCCCTAACGTATTTCAAGATATTGCTGTTCTAGATTTTTGATATAAAGTAAAATTGACATCAGTTCTTGGCCGTGGGTTTAAGTCCCAACTCCATTTCAAGTGTGAATTTGATGTTCTCCCAACGTTAGTAACCAAGTAGAGTTTACAAAATCTTTCATTTGGCAAAGTGTCAAAAAAATCACCAAACTCTATCTTCCACAATAAGCAAGCACGCTCTCGATAAAAGCAACTCGTTTTCGTCTAGCCAATAGCTGCCTTACATTATTTATTTCTTTAAAATTACTTCAGCTTATCGGCTTTGTTGTTGGGATTATTTAATATATTATGCGATATTATGTAAAAAACTATAATGTAGGATAATAAAATTTGCTAAAGCAAAAACCTACTATATACTACATAATACAATGTATAGCATTGTAGTGTTGTGTGACGCTATTAACAATCCAATGAAGTCATGTTTTTCCCATATAACAATATTTTAACGTAGTGGATAATAAGATTCAGGAATTAAAAATAATTCTGTGTAGCAGTACCCGAAAACCAAGTACCCTGACTGGTCTAGCTTTTCCGCCCTCACCTAGGTGGCCTTATTCTAAATAATATAACTTTTGCATTTTTTAATATTAAATTCTAAATGAGAGAGTCGTCGCATGTTTTAACATGTTGCGCACCGCAAGAAAAATGTGTTCAAAATTATGTAGAAAATAGATAAAAATAACTTAATATTTCTAGCAGTACTGAAATAGTAAAGGTGAACACTATCGCAGTGGTTAAGATTAAAGCTGAGATAAGAAACTACCTAACGTACTTGCTTATCGTTGGATTATAAAATGTATGGTGACGACAGAATCGGTTGCGGATCAAGTGCGACCAAGCGGTGACAATGAAAATGTGACACTCGCAAGCAGACACAGCACGCATTTGTATATGAGGATAATTTTTTCTTCTACCTCTAATTTTTTATTTCCTATATTTCTTTTATATAATTTACAAGCGTACATAAATATGTAGCACTGTATAGAATAGGAATGACGACATAAAATTCATTTTTAATGGAAATAGAATGGTATCGCTATTAATTTTTTTGTTATTAAACTCTTAACATTAAAATGCTTATGTAGTTCACTTTTCTAATTGGTTGTTGTCGACGGTTCATCCAACAAAAGAAGGGTGCTGACCATCAATGCTCTCTGTGTGGTATAACATTATAAAATTCCCAGTTCAATCAACATCCATAATTTGACAATTAATGCTCACAGAATTTTCATACAAAAGCTAGGAGGTGATTTGCTGAGGTTAGATATAAAGTAATGTTGCACATTTCTTAACTTCATTTGGATTTCTATCAAAAATTAAACAAACAGCATTTTTTAATAACATTTAAAATTATTTAATGGAATACAATGGTCAATACAGTTTAAAAGTTTTTACACTAAAATAATAACCAAACCATGCCATTCAGATTTAAACCAACTCAATTACTAGCAAGCACCTAATTAGAATTGACATTAATAATTCGTCAGAATATTGATGAAAATTGAATAAATTTGCCAGAAAATACTCTATTATTATTTTATTTTTCGACTCATGCTCTGCGATTGTTTTCTTTGTGAAATTTAAAGCCAATGCCATGTAGAACAGTGTTTAAGCTTTTTATACCCATTAGAATATGATACTCTTGAAGTTCATCGGTTAAGGACTGTTTTTCTGAAATAAATATGAAAACGGAATTTATAAAATCAAGTAAATAGCATACGCCTTATTTTTGCTATACATTTTATATATCGTTTATCTGACGACCAGTGTAAAGGAATCTTGTAGATCTGCAGTTTTCAATTTCTTAAAGATCTTTTCTTGCCGGAATTGGATGAAACTATTTGGTTTCTATTTTCCCATCAGCCGTAGCCTTTTTAACAGTACCTACTAAAGATTTCTCCGTTGCGAGGTCTATAATATTTCACTTATAGACTGGCAAAAATTAGAATCAGTGAAAAAAAGCTACCGAACTTTAAAAGCTAATAAAATAGAATAAACTGAATCAAATACCTCTCTTATTAGTTTTCGTTTTAAATGTATAAATTGCCTAAAGAAATTAGAGAATAAGTTTATCGTTACATGAAATGAGTAAATAATATGTATAGTATAATAATAGAGATTTATTGCTATATCTAACGAATTGATTTATTTCAATTTTTGAGCGAATCCGACAAAAAATACTTATATACAAAATCGGTAATTTTAAAAAATCCGTAATTTTATTCATATCATGGTGGATGCCGGATGAATAACACACTCCAACATGTAATATGTAGTGCAATAATATGATAACTATGCATAAATGAATTTGCAACAAGTCTTTACTTTCCAAAGTTGTAAGCATCGACATCTGTAACCCGAGGCTCATGCTATTACAGCCGCGGCCAGACTGATTGAGATAAACGCAAAGCTACTCCGATTCCATGGCAACAGTCTATCTTTAAACTTACGTCATTCGCTGCTCTCCGCCGGCTTTAACCAATAAACTGTGGAAAAGGTTGGCCGCTTCGATCTGGCCCTATTGCGCCCGTGAAAGCAAGCAAACCACTATCGTATAGTTTATATTCATGCAATAAAAATTACTCCCCATTTGTTTAAGCTTTAAAATGGGGATAATGATAAAGATGAGCACAACAAATACATTTTCTCGAATAGAAACGTCTTGAATGACTGGTTTGTTATGTTAGAGTGGTTCCTCTTACACACAACCTAAAGGAAGTTCTTTCGTAATAGTTAAGCAAATTCAGCCACACTGTTGAGATGGTGAACGCCATGTCTTGTACCGACGTACGAAATACGTACAATTGGGAGACACTTTCTATCAGCTCTAAAATGGATTGTTGCTTATTATTAATTGAATGCTAAAAAACCGCCAAAAAACGTTTATATGAGAAATACCCTAAAAAATGCGAAGGAGATGTAATTTTCCATCATACGTTTATGGACGTATACAAAGTTGCCTATTAGTTTTAACAAAAATCTGTGAAACTTCTTAAACAATCCTTAAAATTGATATAATCGATGTGTTTTTAACGACACCCAATTACACAGTTTCTCTTTGCTCCTTCTTGTAAAGGCGTAACAAGTATGCAAATTTGCATGTTTTATGACGCAAAAATATTTAAAAGTAAACATAATGCCACTAATCTAGGTTATACATGCATTTTATATTATAACTAACTGATTAAGCAGATTGAAATTCTTGGACTGTTTGGGAGTCTATCATTTGCATATTTTTCCACAACAGTGTCAAATTCCTGTAAATAGTACTAGAGCGATGGAAGAGTTTATAAATCAATAATAAACCCGCAGCTTTAGCTCGAGGATTATTATTTCGGTTTAGAGATGTCTATATTGTAACGGGGTTGGCATTACAGTTTTTTGTTACGAATTAGGTAACCACGGCCTGGCAAAAACTCAAAACACGAATTAATTAACGAGAAGTATTCCAGCATATAACTAATCGTTTGTGTCTAATAAATTATTTAAGTATTTTTTTTATAAACAAAAATTACGTACAAGGACTATTATTTATCAGATACTTTATCCACAATTTGTTTTTAACGAACGAGTATTTATTTAATAATGAGAAAACAGCAAAGACAAAAATTTGGAAAACAAGGTTATATTAAAAAAATATTTCTAAAATTCTACGTTTTTAGTACCAGTTAATAGTCATACTTAGGTTAGATACCTGCCACAAGAGGCTAGTAGGAATACAAAATGGAATTACTTGATACCTTATCTTAGACACCTCGCAGTCTACTTAAATGACAGCATAATTAGTATGACAGATTCAGCAACTTCAAATGTAAGCCATTTCCTTCCTGCTTGATGAATGCGTGCCTACAATATTATGGCTTGTTTATTTTGTTATTATAGGAAGTTGTATAATAGTAGAATTTCTCATTAGTAAAGCAATATGTTTTAATTTATATCCAAAGCTAAATAGTAATTCAAAATAAATATAATTTACAAAATTGAGTTGATGTAGCACAACATGTAACTACCAAGAACTGTACGCACTACTGTAACGCTTCAAAGCAGTTTGGTACTTTCCATTAATATTTTACTAATATTATGTCAAAGTTAATATCACTTAATTTCAATAGAACTGTTGTGAAGGTTACTTTCTACGACACACATTTTCCATTTATGCTTTTTATAATGCCTTATCACAGTTTAGAAGGTTTTCCGGGAAATTTACATCTAAGTGCTTATATGATTTTCCTTCGTAATAAGTTCTTGATCAAGTAGTTTTCAACAGCAAGGAGCTGGAACCCTAAAATTCAATGCTCTAAGTAGCAGGATTATTTTCCCTTCATGTGAGTATTGTTGACACATTAAGTTAAATATTTCCTTTCGTTTCTACATAGCTTTTACAGAACTTTTCTGGATTTCTGCATGTTATGCTTTTCCTTCTAGTAGCTAAAGCTCACCTGATGTTATAGTTGGAAGTAAACTGGTATGTATGTTCTTCAAATATTCGCTTCAAGAACACCAAATTGTGAGATAAAGATAACAAATACAAATTTCTCAAGCGCAATAGAAAGACACTAGTTTTTGGGGATTTTCTTTTTGGTGTAATGGCACTGCTGTAAAGTCAAATTATGGTTAGATTGTGTTTTTTATCACCAGTTGGAGAAAATTGTGCGACAGGGATAGATATAAAAAAATCACCAATGGCGGTACCTTACATTTCAGTGTGTTGATCTAATGACCTTATCCTCAGAAAATGGACAGGTTGAGTTATGCCGGGCCTAATAAGTTTGATAAACGGAAATCATCTCATTAGTTGAGGTTTTTTTATGGTTTAGGACGTGCCAAGTGATTAATTTGGGGAAAGAATTTATAATTCAGTGGCGCCCGACAAATAATAATTACGTACTGAATTGATTTCTACAGAAACACTAACGCCTTCAGAATAAAACCGCGCTCGTGTCCCATTGTAACTAGGTGGATGCACTTTTGGTTTGATTACTTGTTCTAGAACCGCTTTGAAGTGTAACAAGTTCTGGTGATGCATTATGAAAAAAATGACAAGTTATAAATATTAAAATTAACCAAATTCTGGTTCTAGTTGTTGGGATTAGTAAGTATTATCGTATATTATATTACAATAATACAAATTTTATTATGAGCATCTTAACGAAACGAGTTTGGTTGCCAACACGATTCCGAGAGTCAAGTTCTGCGGAAATCCAACGAGTCCAGTTAAGTGCCATAAGCAATTGTTTAATATATTTTATCTTCGTCAATAAATTCTGGTATGTACTTTTTTGTGTGCGGTAGTGAAGCTCCTAACGACACTAAAATTAATTTGGTTAGTAGTCTATAACAACACCAATGAAGATAAAGGTATTTTACTCGATTAAATGTAGATAAATAAACATGCCATACAAATATTAAAAGTGAACTGATCGGTTCAGGGTACTACTATTCCCTGGATAACAATTATTTCCTGTAATTTACAAAACCAGTTCAGATGCTATCCGAGCATCCTCGGGGAAATAATGCCCTAAAAGCTTAAATTATGTTCTTGAATGCTAACTAGCTGTGTGTGTCGTAACATAGAAAATGTGGCTCGTCCTAATTTCAAATTTAGATGGGGCTCGCTGCCCTCCTAATGACGCAGAATACACGAGGTTAACCGGGGAAAAACTGCAAAATTTTCCGGAGAAGCCCCTGCCATTATTTTGATTAAAGGGAGCTCTTCTTCGGCAAACAATGCCCGAAGTTTCGGGTAAAGATACAGTTCAAAGTAATATCTATGTATGGAATCTTAAATTAGCCGATACCCTTCTATTTATAGGCGCTCAGAAACTCCGCTTGTACATACACAATGAAGATGTTAAGCGGTGACCTAGAACTGCTACCGAAGAGCCGTTATTGAAGTGCAGTTTTCCAAATCAATAGTCACAAAAAAGCTTTTCTCGGGGCGATGCTTTATGAGAAATTGAAAACGTGTTCAACTCTCCATTAAATGCAATTTCTAAATGCTGTAAATTCGAAGCATGTATTAAACATTTTTGCGAGTGCACACAACTGAGTTTAAAATAACAGTCCCGACTTAGGGAAAAAATCGATGGAATTGTTTGGTGTGGCCTATGAAACAGCTCGGATTCTCCCAGAGGAGATCAAAATGTTTGCCAAAGCTAAACAGTGAGATTGAATTTTTAAACCGGATAATACAAGATTTGGTCATGAATATTTTAGAAAAGTACAGTCGCTAGTATGGAAGTTAAAAGACCTTAGCTACGTCTTCACTTTTTTAAAGGGAAATGCATTGAGAAAAATACGTTTGTATTATAACACTACACAAAACAATAGTCTTCGAAATTAGAAGGAATTGTTTCGTTAAATTAACATAATTGTTTTATGAATCGCTTCGCCTTATCATTTAAAATTTGGGTACTTGTTGTGATAATCTTCTAGGTTATAGGGACGGCATTTCTCTTTGTCTTGATGATAGTACTTAATTGAGAAAGTTCCCTCAGTCTGTTTCCAGAACTAAGCTGTTCACAATTTCATTACCCCTTCCCATTCGTTGATTGACGAAAAGGCCAATTATTACTAGTTAAAACAAAATAAAAGATGTACACGGCTAACTTTAGTGGGACGTAGGCCGGGTCTTTCTCTAAAAGCGTAGGTGTTTATGTCTAAAAGTCACATCTGTAGGGACATAAGTTGGTAGGTGTTTATCATAGTTAGTGGGACGACACTGAGTCAATTGCTCCAGCCTAAACGTACTACGGACGTTCTCAATTCAAAATAAGACGTCCGAGGCGTCGTCGGAACGTTGAAGTCATATTTGCTGGGTGAACTCACCTTATCTTTATCTGTTTGGTGCTTATTTCACTTTTAAACGCATTTGAATACTCGCCTTACAAAATACAGGTAAGCACAGTGGAAACTTGACAGATTATATTGAGCACTTGAAAAATACAGCTAAATAAATGAGGGAACAGCCGAAATTGGGCCGTTATTAACCTTTTGTCACGGGGTAGAATGTTCCAACAGTGACGTCATGGTATTATTAAAATATATTTAGTCTTCACATATGGGGAGAATATACAAATTCGTATGTCTTAGATAACAAACCGAAACACCTTTACCACAAAAATATTACTTCTGAAGCCATGACACCACGTAAACTGAATACGTAAGTATTGGATATAAGCACACGTGCAGTTTCCTTGCCTATACATCTGACGTCGGTATCTGTTTTGTGTTGGTGCGGTATCATCCCTAACCGCGGGACGATATCATTGGCGTGCGCTTGAAATTGTACGCTGGAGAAAATAATATAGCACAGTTTTCTTCGTGACAAACCCGAGAAATTGTATACATTTTTATAAGGTGGCACAATGTTGTTTTCCCGTAGATATTGCGTTTACATTTATTTCTGAAACTTTATGGATTGAAAGTAATACTATAATGCTATTTATTATCTGTGTAATGTTTTGTGAGCGGTTTAAGCTACGGACATTAGCTCCAATACTGTAGAACGTTTCCTTTCCAAGAACCATTTGATTACGAAGAATGTTTCTGTCGCTAACACTGAACTTACCGCTGCTGCTGCTTAAGAGCTTCTAATTAAGTTTCCACCTGTGTGCATTATTAATTGTTAAAACAGTAAATTTTCGTTAAATACTGCAGTTACTAATCGCCGCGACATGTACAATAACTGCATTCCTACTGGAACCTAACAAAAACTTGCTACATTGAGCACTATAAATAATGTGTAATGGCGACTACTGCTGTGTGGAATAAACAAAGAGGCACGAATTATATAGCTCTGCTAACACTTTCCCATTTGTTACAATTTGCTATTCAAATTAAGTATTACGGTTTATATTTTCGTTATAGAAAGTTATGGGGCTGTTCTTATTCAACTTTAAATTTAGTTTACCTACATGTGTGCCCAATTTGGAACGTGTAAGCATAAGGAGTTGAGTTACGTGAAATCTGAATAAGTTCAAGGTAAGTAAATGGAAGATCAGCTGGCAAAAGAACAATAAAGCTGCAAGCGCCGTGTATTCAAAGCGACTTAAAGCCCATATTTATCGCATAAGTCACTATCCGCATATCGTGCAAGCACAGCTTCAAATCAGCTTTTCTTGAAAGCTTAGAGTATTTTGCATAAAACGAGATTAATAACACTTACAGCAAAGTAGTTTTTTAGTCTGAAGGTAATTTGCATCTAATTATTGCACTGAACCATTAAATAATAAGGTGTCATTTTCTTATTATTTTGTTGCTTCTAGTTGTTATTTCTTTTAGCTTAGTTTAATTGGTAGTTACACTTTTCCCTGCATTGTAATTGTAAATAATAAGACTATAAGGTTTATCAGATATGGCGTGGAATAGTGATGTGCTTGTAACCTGTGGCATTCTTTCTTCCCTAATTTTTCTTAGCTTTTGTGTGAGGGTGCGTCCGTTGAATTGGAGAGGTATATATTGGTTTGTTTTCATTTTATTTGAATATCCTGTCACTCCAGTCTTGCTCCCTTAAAATTACCCATGTTCTATATTTTTTCTCTCAGAGATTGTACGCAAGTGCAATACAATATATAAATAGCTAATATCGTAAATAGCTTAATGTAATTCGTTTTTAAATTGCTGATTACATATTTTTATTTTACTAGCAGAATATCTCTTAAGCAATCATATAATCATACAATAATTCAAATGACCTGTACTGAAATACATAATTTCCAGTAATAATAAAAAAGGGACCTTTTTTCCTTTGTACAGTTGCTCTATATAATAAATAGTCCAAAAAAGACTAAACCTATACTCGTTTCCAAAAAGCGACAAAAGCAAAAGAACTGAAGCTTAACCCAAATATGTTGTCTTTTTGGCGTCTGCTTGATAATTGCATCTAGTTAACATTCTCTCATGACAACTTTTATTCTTTCGTAATACTTAGTACCTTTGGAGCCATTGAATTGAGGATTAGGTCGACTAAAATAGAGTAAAAACCCATACTTAATAGATGATGTTCATAGTAACAGATTCTAATATGACATTTGCAATAAGTTAAGAACAACCTGATGATGCGGAAATATGAACCCGCGTTTTCATTTTTTTTTCAATTGCAGTTTCTCTTCTTTATCTTTAATTACAGTTTTTCACTATGTAGTTCTATAGGCATAGAAATTAAAAGCTGTAATATACATAGACATTACTGCAATTAGTGAGACAATGAGAAAGGGAGGTCCAGCTTTTCTGTTACATTACTTTAGTCGTTCTACAACTCGAGAGAATAAGTTGGGGTCGCCTTACCTTAGCTGGTGGCGAACTAAGTTAAAGGGGGGTAAGTAGTTTTATCTGGCATGTTGAATTCTGGATACTTGAGATCACTAACCACTAAGTGCCTCCAAAGAAGCAGGAAGAAAAAAATTAAACTCAAATAGTAACCAGTGTCATATAATAGTAATAAAAGAGCACATTTAGAAGATTATAAATATGATGTAAAACGATATGTAATTACTGTTATTCCACGAACAAGCTATAAAAAATTTAATTCACAAAAATTAAAATGAATACACTAATGCAATTATGATATTCTTATATACGTGCAATTTAGAATTAGTGAATTCACTGAGTTATTACATATCAAACCTTTTCAAAATTTGAGTGATTTATTTACAAAACGAGAGAGCCAACCAACCATATATCTGTATGCATTATCTCATACTAAATCAAATATTAATAGCTGGGGCAGCAAACCAGCATGCAAATTATCTTATTAGACCTACTTTCGGAATTAGTGTAAAAATTGGATTAGCCAGTTAGCGACTCAAGTTCTATCTACAGATGCTGTCTCTATCTAGAAATAAGTATGCTTCGCGGCATCGGAATTACTCCTCGTTTGCTTAATGAAATAATTAACAAGGTATAGCCCAGGTAGATACAATTTACAGGTTGTATCGGAAATACATGTGTTAATTTTAACCCGCGGAAGAACTCACCAACTTCAATAACTTTCCTAATGAAATTTTGCAGAAATCGCAATTCTTTTTCATATTTTACCCCATAATGTTGACTAAACGAGATGTTCAGTATATTACCTAATTGGTTTCCATGATTTTCAACGCTTTTGACAACTTTCCGCTCCTATTGACGCACAAACACCACAGACAGATGCACGATTATAATGCATTTATAACAAACTACATTGTATGTTAATCTCCGTTGTACATATCTGGCACTAACCGTCGAGTAGAGACCAATCTACAGCCTTCCTGCAGGTAATGCAGGGTTCCCAGCGACCTGGAAAACAGGGAAAACCGGGAAAAGTCAGGGAATTAAAAATAGTCAGGGAAATCAGGGAAAAGTCAGGGAAAATTAGTAATTCTTTCACTTGGTCAGGGAATTTTTGGCAACAAAAAACTGCGCATGATTATTTTAATTCTTACGTTACCTTCAGAGATATAATATACAGTCAGCGTATTATCTCTGTCTTAGCCCAATGTAATAGCGTTGAGTTGACAAGGATGGAATGTCGCCAGTGTATTCATTCGCAGTCGGATGACGACGCGACGCATTCAAATTGTGGAATCTCGCGCGCGCCGCGCACATTGGTTGCTTATTCGGCATTTCCACGCGTGTTTATATTTTTGACGTGTGAGGTTATGAGGTTGGTCTAGGTTGCCCGTTTTGCTTTGTTTGCGTATTTTCGTAAAACTTGAAACGGATGAAACATAGCATGACGCAAAAGAAAACTGTGTTTAATAAAGATTGGGTGGATCCAGCTATAAATCCAGAATGGAGCAGAATTATAGCTGCTGTACCAAATAACAGTTTCCAAGCAATGTGTAAATTGTGCAATAAGTCATTCGAATTAAGCAACATGGGGCGGCAGGCAATCGCGAGTCATTTAAAGGGAGCAAAACATGCCAAGAAAATTTTCTCTTTAAAATCAGCTTCGACTGTTACTACATATTTCACCCGGAAAACTACCGGCAATGATAGTAAAAATGAACGTGCAAGTGTACCCTGTGATACAAATACTACTGTGGTAGAACATTTTCCTGCGGTGCTACCAAAAGTTACTGGACTAAGTGATTTTGTTAATAATGTGGATATTCTAGATGCAGAAATCTTGTGGTGTTTAAACGTAACAATGACGCACATGTCTTTTAATTCGTGTCAAAATTCGATACCTGTTATGAAGAAAATGTTCAGCGACAGTAAAATTGCTGAAAAAATAACTCTTGGACCTACAAAAGTTGCTTATGTTGCTACTTATGGACTTGCTCCATATTTTAAGGAAAGACTGGAGGATGCTCTTAAAAAGTGCTTGAAGTGTGTTATATGTTTTGATGAAGCCCTTAATAAAATATCGCAGCGTGGACAAATGGATATTGTTGCACGTTACTGGGATGATCAAGACAACACAGTAAAAAATCGTTATTTAACATCAGTGTTTATGCAACATGCTACGGCTTTAGATATCCTGAGAAAATTCAAAGAAGGCACAAATCCTATTTTACTTAATAATATTTTACAAGTAAGTTTTAATAAAACTCATAATAAATTTTTTCTAAACCGACATTCTTTTCTTATTTTAGGTGTCTATGGATGGGCCCAATGTGAACTGGTCATTTTTAAATCATTTGAAAAAAGACGATTCTCTCACAACAGAAATGTTAGAATTAGGATCTTGCGGCCTGCATATAGTTCATGGATCGCTACAATATGGACACAAAGCAGCTCAATGGAAAATTAATGCTGTTCTACATGGTTTGTATTGGCTGTTCAAAGATTCTCCAGCACGCCGAGCTGATTATACAAATGCGACAAATTCAAATGTGTTCCCAAAAAAATTTTGTGCTACGCGTTGGGTAGAAAGCAGTGCTGCAGCAAACCGTGCCATAGAAATTTTTGACAATGTACATAAGTACATTTCTTCTAAAGATATTAAATTACCTACAAACATTTCAATATCGAACGTAAACGTGCATGTGAAGACAAATTAATTAAATCAAAATTAGCATTTTTTGCTACAATTGCGGCAGTTATGGAACCTTTCCTGACTAAGTTTCAGACTTCGAAGCCAATGGCTCCATTTATTTATTGCGATACAGAAAAACTTCTTAGAAATTTAATGAATCGTTTTGTAACAGCTACTGTAGCAAATAAGGATTTCAAGGCCTTAGTTAAAATTGATTTGGGTAATTCCCAGAATCTTAAATCAGTAAAAGAAGTCGATATTGGTTTTGCAGCTAGAAAATATTTTTCTGCCTCAGGTGCAACCGAAAAAGAAAAGTTGCAATTTTTATTTGATTGCCAACGGTTTTTACAGTCGGTTGTAAAAAAACTGATAGAACGATCGGCGTTGAAGTATCCTCTGACTCGGGCTGTTACCTGTTTTGATCCCAGGTTGATAGTATCCTCACCAACCACAGCCCGATCACGAATGCAAAATTTGCTACAACTTCTTCATGATAAATGTCTTATTAATGGTCTTACAGCAGAACGTGCTCAACTGCAGTATAATCTCTTTATAAATGAAAAGTCAACTATTGACTATTGCACGAAATTTTCAACTGACGATCGGTTAGATGTGTTCTATAGAGAAATATTGATGAAAAATTTAGATTATTCTGAACTTTGGGAAGTTCTTAAATATATCCTGATTTTATCTCATGGTAATGCTCAAGTAGAAGCTGGTTTTTCTATTAATAAACAAATATTAGTTGAAAATATTCATGAAGATAGTCTTGTTGCCCAGCGACAAATATATGATGCTGTAATGAATCATGGTGGGGTACTAAATATTAACATTGATCAAAAAATGAGAAATTATGTAAAAAGTTCCCACAGAAGATACAAAGAAGCTTTAGAGAAAAAGAAACAGGAAACCAATGTAATAAGTGAAGCCATAAAAGAAAGAGAAATGGCAAAATTAGAGATACGAAAATTAGAAGAGAAAAAGCGAGTTCTTGCTAATCAAGCTAATTATGATTCCAACCTATTAGATCGTGAAATATTGGAGTTGAGAAAAAAACTATAAGTAGTAATATTACCTCATACATTTTTTCTTGCATTGTAACTGCTAATGTTTTTTTATTTAAGGAAAAAAAATTGTAATTTTTTTGATATAGAGTTTAACTTTATTATATATGTATTTTGTTAATTTATGAACTACTAGTGTTCTTTGTTTTTTTTTAGATTAAGTGTTGTGAGAAGATATACCTTTTTTATAATCCTGATACTTTTATATTTTTTTGAAGTTCCTATATTTTTTGTGCAAATATGTAAGTACATTTTCGATGGAATAATGTACTTTTTGTTCTTTAAATATATAATTTTTATAGACTAATGGTTTTTGAATTTATGTTTTCATTTAACATACTACTGTAATCTGATACAATATAGTTGGAAATGAAATATAAACGTATCATATTTCTAAT
Source organism: Agriotes lineatus (assembly GCA_940337035.1). Taxonomy (NCBI): domain Eukaryota; kingdom Metazoa; phylum Arthropoda; class Insecta; order Coleoptera; family Elateridae; genus Agriotes; species Agriotes lineatus. The sequence goes on along the minus strand of CALNHX010005970.1, from coordinate 68,400 downwards.
TATTTTTAAAAACAATTTACTACAGCCGTGTAACAATGAAGATGCATCTGGAAAATGAAAAATTAAGTCAGGGAAAACCTGGAAAAGTCAGGGAATTTAATTTTGTTAACTTGCTGGGAACCCTGTAATGCCCGGAAGGATTGCGTTTTAAAATTTGTTCTATCAGGGCTGTCCTGGACGCTGAGCAAATGGTTGATTTCACTTAGAGACTACAATAATGCCTTCAAGACTTCTCGCAGCAATCCACAACCGCAGCTACCAATGCTTTACAATTTCCAGTTTCAAGCTTCCACCATAAAACGATACTAATGAAAAACATAATTAGACGATAGTTACTTAGTTAGTTAGTGTTATTTTTGGGGAGACTCTAGCGAGTCTAGCAAGTAGGCCTTTATAGGCCCTTTTTGCCAACCCCATGAACAAGGTCTAGGCATGCAGAGTACCAGGTACATTTGTCCTACTTAGCATTTTGCCGAGACTAAGGAGTTCCAACCTTAGCAAGGGATCTTTTACATGCTACACATCGTAGTAACATGGGACCCACGGCTTTACATCACTTCCGAATGATGGCATTCTGTAGAGGTTTTCATCCGCATTTTTTTTTATTTTTAAAAACCTCACCGGGATCGGGGATCGAACTCTCGACCCTTAGATCAGTAGCCAGAATGCTTACCACTGAGCTATGGAGCCCGGCGATAACTCTAATCATAATTAATTTACAAAAGTTTCCGAGGCCCAGGAATAGTAATTAACAAAACCATTTAGGTAAAACCTTAAGCTCTACAGCGGTAAACCATAGATAGGTTTGACTGGATTCAACGCAAATCATAAGGTCACAACTGATAATATATATTACATTAATTTGACATCTGGAATGCCATGATGCCATTCTAGCGATTTATACTGACCAAAAAAGCGCGCGGATCGCCGGCATGCAAGCTAATAAAAATTGAAGTTCATTTTCGGGACTGTGATGGTCAAACCACACTGATAACTGTATAGAATTTGTACACACAATATGCGTGTTTCAGTAGTTCCCTAATTGAAACACATTTGAGTGTGATAAATACATAATAAATTACTTGAACCGCGTGCGTATTTAATTCCAAGGACCTTTGTTAGATCTACGCATAACTCATTGCTGGCAAAGCTGCCGTTATTGACAATGCAAAACCACTGAATTAGTCAATTTTGGTATGCAGTTACTGCTAGGTTCTGGAAAGCTACGCCATGGTGTTTCTGGGGTACATGCAGCCCAAAGGCGTTTCTGCATCTCGAGCCGCACCGAAATTCCACAGCCGGAAATGATTGCAGGAGTGGCTTTCATCCAAGAGCAAAAAGTGGTATTTTGGAGATGCCGTGAGCTCATCAAATTACCTCCATTCAGTGCGAATGCATCAGAAGAGGATTCCGCAAGAAGAGGAAACCTATGTTTACAAGCGGGCCTTGAGAGACGCTTGCAACGCTTCTATAAGCGTCCTCAAGCGATTTTTTGCATAAAAGAAAAAGCATCGACTACTTTTGGAACTATGAGTGTCACAATTCCTGTACAGGTCACGATCAATTCGTTGCATCGGCTGCCTCAGCCAAAATCTGGCGTGTGAAGGAAGAAACTTAAATTTCAAAAGTCGAGGAATGCTTTTATCGCCAAGGTTGCGCATTTGGGAAATATTATATATATTATTTATTATAGAGGTGTGGAAGCAAAATTCAAAGGCGCACTTCAGAAGGAACGCCAAACTGATACAGTTTTCTAAAATATATGGAAATGGTTTATCCACAAATTCCTATGCCCAATATAAGGCTATTTAGCTCGATATATCCAAATGCGTTTCCTTAATTCACTATTTTGTTTTAAAGTAAATAAATTAAAATGGGGTTCTTATATTGGCTTGAGAGGTATTCAATATGGGGCGTTAATGCAACACCAATTATTTTTAAAATTGTTGTTGTTTTTCATAAAGAGGCAATTATTGATAATTTTTTGTATCTCTGTAATTATTGAAATCTGTTTAATGGTGTTTAGATAGAAAATAATAAAACCTGAATGATCGCGTCCTAACTTTCTAGAAATTTGAGATGATATATACCAGTATGGAGGGTCATGCTGACTATTATTCAAATCAGCCCTAGCGTTCTGTTTTTATTATTATATTGCGACAGTTCTGTGTTTTGGTAACTAATATTGGTTTGAGATTGATGTTAAAAGATGCGAATATTCGCCGTTATCGACATTTGCTAGTCAATAATACTGCATTTGCATTAAGGCTTTGTTATTTAATTCAAAATAAATAAATTAAGCTAGCATTAGGGACCTTAATCCAGAATAGGAATTTACACAACTTCCTTTAATTGGAAAGTGAAACTCTGTGTTCTGTTCGTTCTCATAAAATGGTACGTATTTCGATGAAGCACCAAGCAACCATACAATCTGAAAGAAAAATCACACTGCATTATAAAGCAAATAGAAAATCGACAGGTAGAAAGATGGTATTAAGCACTTGCAAGAAGCCAATCCTATGACAGCTCGATGTGGAAATATGACAACGGTGTGACTGTTAGCAGAACATGTTTGAGCTGAAATTTAAGTTATAGGAATTTTAAGTTGTAATGCTTACCCTATAATTTAAGTAGTATAAATGTAGAATTTGGGAAAATAACTTAAGAACTAATATGAACATAAGTGCCGCTCTGGAATTTGGAGATGCAATTTTGAAAAATGAACATAAATATGTAGATTTGCTAAGTTTAAAATCAAAACTCACAGACAGACTCGTTTAGGACTTTATATTGAGATTTTTTTGTCTCCGGCAAATTCCTCGAATGCAATTGCTCGAAATCAATTGCTCGAAAATCAAATTGCTCGAATGTAACTTTTCTCGAAATACAAGTTCCTCGAACCGCAATTTCTCGAAAATGTTTTGCTCGAATTTATGTGGTCTTAACATCTGGAAATGTATTTCGGCATTAAAGAGAGACCAGAGTTTGAACGAATTACGGATAGAACAATATGTATGTCAGCGGTCAACATCACACAATAAGTCGAAGAATATATCGTGATAGTGCACAGAGACTTTTAAGATTAGTGAATAATTATGGACACGACAGAAATATATATGACTATTCAACACTATAACATATAAGCCAATCACATTGCAGACATTTGCTTTTTTCAACCAATAACAGCAGCATATCACTGAATATTGGGCACCATGCAAAATATTCACAAAACAATGTACGTACTCAAAAAATAAATAGCCTTGTTGCGAAGTATCGCTTAGCAACGATGTTCTGTCCTTAGTGATATCGCTAGGTTACGTAACACTAAACGCCAACAAACTGTGTGGCTTGTTTTAAAAAAATTTAAAATGCTGTGTTTTGGAAGTATTCCGTTGAATTTAATTGAGAATGAATAATTATATTAATTGTTGGATTATTTTTCAATAAAGTTAATCGTTATGTATTAATATTGTTAAATAGTCGTCCCAAATACCACTCGAAGTGGTTATATTTTGCCATTTCCATAGAAATTATTGCAAATTTCACTCAACAAAATCACATTTAAATGTCACTCGCCTTCGGCTCGTGACATTTTTGGTGTGATTTTGTATCGTGAAATTTAAACGCAATAATTTACATGGAAACGACAAAATATTTGTCAAAAATATATCCACTGCTTGTGGTATTACCCTTGATTATGTCCGCGGAACAGCACATAACATATATTAAAAACATATAATATTTGGTTTTTTAACTTAATTACATAACTATACCTATTTTTTATTAATAAAGGTTATAATTTGTAATTTTTGTTTTTTTTATATTTGATATTAACTGATTCGAGTTAAGGCTATTTCACAACTTTATTTTTTCGTGCAACAGATAATCGATAAATTGCTGTTCGAGAAACTTGCAATTCGAGCAAAGTCACATTCGAGTAATTGACTTTCGAGCAATTCGTTTGCGAGGAATTGCATTCTAGCAATTTACCTAGAACCAGATTTTTTGTAGTAGTTATTAGGAAAACTTAAATTTGTAACATGTAATAAATTAATGGAGATCTTCGAAATGTCAAATATACATGTATAAACGTCAGTTCTATACATTTTTTAGAAATATTATGGTAACTAGGTCGGCCGCCTAGAAAAATTTGTTATTTTATAATAGAAAGAGCGTATTTTCCTAAATAAGAGAAATTGCATGCAGTCAGTGTTTGCAATGCTGCATAAAATAATTTTAATAGGAGCATAAATTGTCAAATGTTTGGCAACTAAACTGATATAAAATAATTAAAATGTTTTCGTTTGGCGTTTACCTGTTGGAGAGTATCAGCATCCTCGATTTGTTGGAGATAACTGGTAGAATTACTGTGGATCTGTAGAAGTTCGACCCTAACTGTTACGAGTTCTTCATAGTAGTCGACAGTTTGAACGATATTGTATATTGAAGACGGACTGAAAATCATATGAACGGCAAGATTAATGAGAAATCAATCAAATCATATAAGTTATAATAATTAATTGTGTGAGAAAAGCTTTTAACTAATATCCAAAAATGTTGTCGAACTCAGAGGTTAAAAGTCAATCTGACATTTAAATCAATACATTTTTCATGAATTTTGAAGTAGAATACTGGTTACTAGTTTAACCAAACGCATTTGCATGTAGTTAAGGTCAATTTAAATTATTTTAGTCTTGAGCCCAGATCTGTCGTTAAACCAGGTCAACATTTTTAGGGTCACTTAAAATACGACTTAGAATTCCATTCGACAGAATTACTAGAATATCATATATTTATAACAGCGATTAGAATTCAAAAAATAGTTATTGTAAATTACTTGCAAACATTAAACAGGGGCTCAACATGAATGATTAGTTCTTGAACTTATATTTGCTAAAATAAAAACAATATACTAGAAGTATTTTAAAATAAAAGTGCAGAAATTCAATACACTGACCTCAAAAATAATGCCAGTAAGTTGACGGTCTAGTATAAAGTCAAGTCATCACTTTGGCTATAGGAGCCGAGCTTAGCCCATAGCTGTTGTGTTTGCCAATCTAAGAACCTGTAATGTATTTTTGATGTAATTTCCAACTTTTGACGCATTAGCCAGGGATAGAAATGAGTACTGCAGTGGGCTGCAGTCAATAAGCGATTCATCTTGTGTTTTCTTTAGAAAGTAACACATACTTACTTGCTATTCGATCTAATAACCCACGTGGGAAGCATTTACGACGGTCTACTGCCACATAATGGATTCGGAGACTGCCAGAAAGTTTCCCGTGGCTCGTACACGGTTTAAAATATTACAAAACCCCTAAGCCATTCGACGACATTGTTTTAATCCCCTAGAATCTATAGCCCAAGATTTTATTGCCGCCCCAAGCTCTATATGATTCAAAACTTACTGCAGTCGACTGAAACGGTACAAAACAGCAAAGTTTGGTGTTTTGAAAGGAATACTTGGTTTTTATTAATCTACTAATGAATACAATACAATACATGCTAACTTAATAAATTAATAATAACAAATAAAAGCGCTATTATAAAATAACGAGAAATTCACTATTAGTATTAAATTATTTGGTATCTGCTCTGGCATCTTTTGCTTTTGTTGTTGAACGATGTAACATTATTCGTGTTTGCTTTTTAGGCTGTGATGTTGTTACAGGGTGTTCTAGAATTAATTCCGAGAAATTTAGAAAGGCATTTGTGGATTGACACAAAAGCTACCTACAAACTTCATCGCCCTCCACCTCTAAACCTTCAGCATTTCATCTATGGTACCCTGCTTAATGCGTATGTATTTGTGGGGTTCGTCATGCAATTACTTTCCCTCTATTGGCTACTTCAAACATGCCGGTGCATTTTTCTTCTTCATAGTTTGTTACATAAATGGTACTGGGTTTAGCTCAGCGGGAAGGGCGGGAGCTATAGACTGGAAAAAAACCTTACGGTACTATAAACACAAGTGTATCTTGGAGTTGCGGTGGAAAATCCGTGTAATTTATATGCGCACGGCCATCTGTGTCAGTTGAGGATGGAATGAAAATCCCACGAGAAAGATGACCTTCGGAGACCGGTATTTGGCTTCAAGATATGTCCGGCTAGGTCAGGGCTGGAATATATTTTTCAGATTTGCTACAACTGCAAATGTTGCCCGATTTAAGGGAGATTTAACCTCGATTCCGCGGATATGTTTTCCAAATGTTACTAACGTTTGAGGATCTCCTCGTTTTCTGAGAAGGAGTTCTTCACCACGTTAGTAATACTTTTATTTAATTATTATGGCGGTTATGCCCAAACGTGTCCTTATTACGTCGGAATCTGGCGCTCCGGAGCCTTGACCTGGGGCCAGAAACGGCTTGCTGTTAGATTATGGGAAAAAAGGGGCAGGTTTAGGAACGGTTTTGCCACCTAAAATCGACTTGACTGGGTAGAGCATCGGGGGCTTCAGATGGTCACCAGGGCTGGTTGCTTCGTCGGGTGTAGCTGGACTTAAAAGTATCTAAGACTCTCCGGGCATCGTCTTCTTACACCCATTTGGGCCTTGTTTTACTAGGACAATCTCCTGGAAAGATTCAGGTTGAGATGTGCTGCGGCTACTTACTCGTGAACTCGCGCATCTTAGGGTCTTTGCCTTAGTCACCGTATTCCTTAAGTCTCCGCGTGCTGAAAGCCAAACGTTAATTGTGACTTAAAATGGGGCGGTCCAGTTAGCGATCTTTAGTTTGCATGGCCACAATCGTAAAAACCTGTTCGCTTAAGAAGGATGTATTTCAAGATAGTATCGGGTTTAAAAGTTGAAAGAATATCTACGGGTATATTGGAGTTGATCTACGCGTGTTGTTGCTAGAAGCCGAAGCATTGTTCTAGAGGGTATTGGAGAAATTATGTCAAATTTCTTCTTCTGTGTGTAATAAAAATATGAGATTAGACACTTTTTTAATTTAGAGGTTGTTTACACTGCCTTAACTACTAGGTTTTACGGCACTATTGTGGTGTATACATGGCAAATTACAATAAATGGAGTATCTGGATTTCTTTTGTATAAGGGTTTTATGGTATGTTTAATACGCGCTTATGTAAATTTAGTACACTGGGAAATGACACAGGTAAGTTGATGCACTAAGTACTAGAAAATATTATTTTGCAAAATTCTGTTCTGTATCAGTTGTAATGGCGGCAGCTTTGTTACGTCACTGTAACAGATAACTAGAAGGGTAGCAAAGACAGCCGACTGCTCAGTCGGAGCTGGTCGTGTGAGAGACTGTAATTTCAATAATGTAAAAAATATATGGCCACCAAGCAGAAACTAACCCAATAGCATTTTGCTAATCAAATAAAAGGTACACTTCGATAAGCGCTACTAGACCAATCCATCAAAAGGAGAGAACGGCAAGGGCACAAATAAAATTCGCAAGCATAACTAACGGGGCAGTATAATGATGTCAACCAAAAGTATTCGGTAGTAGACATTCAAAGAAAAGCACGACAATACCAGATCTAATATCACAGGACATATCTAAATATTAAAAGAGAGCCACTTTAAAAGTCATAAAAGTATCTAATCAAAAGGTATATATATTTAAGCTAAATAAGTAATAAAAGAATAAATTGACGTTATAATTAGAAATTCGTATTACCAATTGGTTACTCGGTAGAAGCGCATAACCGCGATAACGTTATTAAAGGCTAAATTTTGGGTTCGGATTGAATTTAACCCAACCCCCACAAATGTAAGAACATTCTCATGTCATTAATAACCAACAGATAGATCCTACAGACCTCAAGTATTTGATTCAGAGTAAGACATTATATATACTCTTAGTAATTAAAATTTTATCAGTTTCAATTTGTGGAGTAATGGGAGGAATTAACGCGATATATTGCAAATAGGGGAATAATAAAGCTTAATTCAACCGAGTTGATCGGTCACTAACATGAAGTGACAACCCAAACTTTAAATAACCAAGGGATTGCTAAATTGCTTCACATGATCCAAAAATAAAATAATAATGGCTTTGATGGTACATGAAAAACTTCAAAATTTAAATCTCATATTTCACATTCGGCAACCTTACCTCAAGTTAACAGTGACTTGAATAATTCAAAATATTTTCCCTTAATAGGGATATCCTAATATATACTATGTTTATATAAATACGAAGAAAATCTGCTATGTTACGAATACATTAACATTAACGCGAAACATTACAAGATACAAGGAATTCCATAATTGTAAGTTATTTCGAAGTCCACAGTTTTAACGCAGGCGGGGTACTAGATTAAATTAAGACCGACTTCTGTTGCTGGTTATCAGGTAGCAAGCAGGCGTATCAGAAGCTGGCCAGAAGCAAACCTATGTCGATAAGCCTCAAAGAAAGCCAAGTGCCGCTGCAAAGTGTGAACGGCTGTTCCACCTTACAACCTTCGGCTGTCGGTAATGCATGACTCGGCGATGGAACCTTAAGAGTGAACTGACATCGAACTTCTGGCAGAAATAAAATTCTCAACATACAAATCGTTAAGCGAAAAGGGAGCTGCAACGCATACGTCAAAATGCTTTACCCCGTAACTAAAAGTAGCTGAAAAATGGAACGCATAGAATCGAAACAAATAATACAAAAGGGAGCTAGGGCCTACCGTTGAGATGTTTTTGGGTCCGTTAATGAAAACCATAAAATGCTGATGTGAGGTGCAATTCCAGAATTTTGAGAAATTCACGAAAATATTTCTTTCAGGAACTTAATCGATTTTCTACATATGATGCAACTAGGATGCCAGCAAAAATTCAAAGAAATGGAACTTTTGACTTTACAAACGTATTTCACTATGCATTCCTTTCTGCGGCAACACAGAATGGCAAATGGCCGAAAAAATTTGTAGTTTGCCGGAAATTTTGGAAAAACCTTGAGAATTCAGGATGGGTAACCAAAATACCTCGGAGTCTGAAATGTTGTAGAGAATAACTTTAAAACCGTTTTGGGAATAATACATTCAGATAGGAAACTTGACTTATTGTCTAAATTATATTATAGATAATATCTGGTTTTATCAGTGACCTTTGACCCGTAACAGCTTCTTTAATATATTCGTGAGAGACATTTACAGGTTTATGAATTTACGTTTGCTTACGTTGTATTGGTTCAGCAATATACTAGTTAGAGCTAAATCAAACAGAAATAGAGAAAAAGAGATTGTTAATCCTATCTGTCTATATTATAAATGCGAAAAGCTTTCGAGCAACATATAGTTTTAAAAATGACGGAGATAAATTGATGGCGGTCTTAAAGCGTGATCTAACGCTAGTTAATGTAGATAAATTGCTTTTTTAAAATGATAATATCATGAAAGGTCTATGACGATTTCTGTAGGAGGTTTACAAAATAACAAGTCTTATTAATTGCATAAAGTTGTTAAAACTGTTTTCGCACATATAATTGTTCAACAGTAAACAACAAGGCTTAGTAGTAACCCTTGATTCGTTTTTTGTAAATATAAATTATGGCCTCAAACTTTTACAGTTCGAAGGATTCTGGGAATGGAATCGATCCATTATTCTTGCCCGACAAATTTAGGTATCAATTTGACAGCGTAGAAGTGTAACTGCGACTAAAATTATCTTCTAATCAGATCACTCCTTACAGAATGAGGATTAATTTAAGATCCTTTGATGTTGAAATATCGCGATTCTTTCAATAATGAAATGTATCCGTCACTGTCTCCACGTCCGTCCGTGTAAAAGCGGGCCTCAGAAATCACGAAGCGCAAAGCAAATTCAATTCCATGGAGGAAATACGGCAGAATGCATTTTTATTTATTGACGGATTGTCACATTTGTCGCGGAAAATGATGTCGACAGTGCAAACTGACACGTGTTTAGAATGATGCCAATATGGCTTGCTGTGTATTGTCCTACTGCGGTACACAGCGCACAGCACATGTTCAAATTCTCATATGCAAAATCAACACGGATTTACATACCACGGACGCAAAAAGTGCAAAAGTGTGACAAGGCGACCTAAACGAAAAATTTGATTTATGTCTGGAAATGGTTCAAACTGGAACTTTAAATTTAATCCGGGAGAACTACGTCTTAGGACGTTTTCTAGTTGATCTGCTTCCTTTGTTTTGCTTCCTTCCGCTTTATTTTAGCCGAATCCTGCGCTGGAATGATGAAACGCTTTTTTGATTAATCGCGTTATTTATTTGGTAACAAATATATCTTCCGGGCCCTGTGACAAGATGGGACAAAGCTCGCTCCTTTTTACACCGCCGCCAGATCAGCCCAAAAGCTGTTTGTGCGTACGTGTATATTTTCCCTCGACGCGTTGACGTCAATTCAGCCGAATCGGATTGTGCCAAAGATCTTATTTGGATTTATTAGCGGGGACCCAGGGTTCTACACGGATTGTTTTCAAACTGCTCCTATAAATTAAGCGGGCATTGTTGTGGGAGCGATCTAATGAATCCGTTTGTAGAAAAATCGGTTTGGGCCATTCTCTCCCCTTTCGCCGGGATTAATAACCACACAATAGGAGAATTTAGGAACCGTTATGGAGATAAAGAAAATATCAACATTACGAAAGTCTGTCACTGGTGTAACCACGAATCGCTGCTCCTCCTGCACCCCCCCCCCCCTCCTCGCCCGCCATGTTGTACTAATGGAACTCAAGCTACCTTTCACTACTAACAATGAGGTTTGCCTGGAATTCCTATACACAGAGGTAGTTATGCGTTCACATTAAAAACTACTTTAGCCACACTTTTACTTACTACTCATTCAAATCCGAATTTACTGCCAAAAGGCCACTAGTCGGTCACAAATGGTCATTACTACTAGTGATGTAGCAGAGAAATTTCAACGATTGCATTATTCTTACAATTCTGGTAGAATTTCTGCTTGTCTTCAATAGTATTTGAATTAGCGCTGTGCATAATAATGTCATAAAGTGAAGCAGAAAGTGACCATGAATTAAAAACTAAGATTGCTATTACTCAAATCTTTCACGTTAAAGGCCAAAACACATCGATTGCAAAAAAACAAGTTGAGGAAGCGACAAACAGGACAATACTTAATTTCTAAGTATTCTATAAAATTTGCATTAGACAACCTTAATAACAGGTGCAAGAATTTATGCATTATTAAGTTTCAAGACAAAACTCAATTTTAAATACAGGGATATAGGTAATAAATATTTTGTAAACAACGATAAACAATACATATATTTATCATTTAAAAATTTAAAGTGAATCAGCAACGAATTCCAACTGATGTTGGTATACTGAGGTACTATAGCTACAATCAGTTTACTTCAATCCTAAAAATGAGGGTAAATATATGTAAAGACACATTTACAAGTACGGTGAGAATAACAGAAGGTCGAGTTTCTTGGCTTTGTGGTTTGCTTTTATTGAGATGAGTTCACACTATGAAAAAGATCATTCTAAAATGAACGGTATAGCAATCGTCTTTTTGGAAGCATTTCCCTGGCATACACTTACCTGAAGTTCTTTTCACATTCCGTTGAAGTATTGTAGAATTTAATTTTCAATCCATATCGAGCTTCAAAAACATTTCACTCTGTTCCACCACCATATCGCTTAATCTAGACTCCATTGTAATATCAGCAAGCCGTGGGTTGTCGACATATTGACGGTTTTGAACAGCCATCTAGAAATCATCGTGCGAGTCCGGAGGGTGTACAGTTTTTAGTCGTCTCCATAAGCCTGCCTAGATTCGAATCCCTAATTGCCTTGCCTCTTGTCGTGCACCATCACTTACTACATAATCACGCATTGTTGAAGATATTACAGCCCATTTAGTGTATAACATTTATGCCACACATATTTGGTATATTTAAGAAGTGGCCATCAACGGACTTAAATTATGAGGGCATCCCCGTTTGGATGTGCTAATCGTTATTTGAAATCGTGCCTCTCTGCCGATTTGACTTTTACAAGCATGCGCCTACTGCGTTAGTTTAATACCAAGCCCATCCGACTAGCAAGCAGCGTACCAATCTCTAGTTATATTGTAGGTTTAAATCTGTAACAAACAAATGGTTCACAAACGAAGAACTAAATAATACACAACAACATGCTGTATGGTCAAAACCGTTGCAAAGAAACAGATAATACCGATGCTATAACATATTATAAAATTTACTTCTTTCGAAAATTTACGTTCGAGTTATGTTTATTATTTTATCTACTCCAGTGGGATAAGTAAATCAATACGTCACTCATTTGGCACTATTTCCGTTAGGTAATAAAGCTCATTACACCACTCAGTTATGTAATTGCTTCATTACCTGACTGAGTCGTGTATTGGCTTATTTACCTAACTGAAATAGTGTCAAATGAATGACATAATGACATTTGCCTACTAAAATATTTTTGAAAATAATAGATCTGACATTTCCCTTAATGCACTTTTCTCAATTTTAGGCAGTTGTAGATAAAAAAATGTTGTACAATACATGTGTGATAATGTACCATTAATATATTTGTATGCTTACATAACTCATGCACCTGTTTGTAACTTACACACATGTATATTAATGATGCTCTTATCCCACCTGTATAGGAAATAACTATAACGCAACTGAGCACGAATTGGTTCAGAATTAAACATTTGAAGACAGATGAGCTTAAATTTACTACGAAAGTAAGGCTTGCGAAAGAGAAAACTGTGTGTGTTTTCTATGCTGTTGCATTAGGTAAACAAATATTTCGGTCCAAATGTATGTTCACGCTCCGAGCCTGAATAAAAATAGTGCAGTCGTTAGATTCTATGGCCATAAACAAATAGCAAACGTTTGGCGATATCTATATCACCAATTTATATCCTATACCAAGTCACTCCTTCTTACCAAATGACCGTGATTTTGGAGTTTCAAAAATAAAAAGTGACTGCCTTTACGTTAGAAATGAATGTCTTAAAATGGTTGATGAATTAAGTGATAGTTTCTTAATAGTGGGACTTCCATCAAATCAAGTGTATGAATTTAGAAAGTAGTGACCACATTACTATAAAAAGGCTCTTACTTGTAATTTACCATTTAGATGTAGTCAAGAATTGTTTCCTATAATTTTTCGTTTAAATACAGATTCAGTTTAGAGGTTTCAAGTGATCTGCAGTTCCTAAGTGTATATTTGGTTGTATATTCATTTATCCACATTTGCACATTTTGAAAAACCTTGAATTTTTAGGGAATTACAGTAAAATTTTCAAAATAGATTGTGAATATGATTTCCGGCAACCATTTTATGCTCCTGATTTCTGGTGCGATTGTTTGTGGGTGATGTAGCTGATTTCCCTGGAATTTTGCTTCATGCAGATCTACGATTCCAGATTTATGATGTAAATTGTCGTTCACCCCCAAGAAATGCTGTGTGATATTGCTGGAATGAAGCCAGTTATACTGGGATAATAATATGTTTTTGCAAGATTACTCACTCTAGGCACCTTGCAACTCTGGTATGTTCTTTGTAGTTCCGTGTGAACAGCGAATTCGAATATTGTACTTTCGGCCACTTTTTCCTTCTCGTCTTGCTCGTGCCATATTCTGCCCTTCGGCTGTGATGTCGCTTGGTAGAGGACCTGGAGAACTAACCCCCACACAGTTCTGAGCATCTTCAACTCATGGGGTAGCCTTCGAATACACGACTTTTTCCCAGTATGTCTGCTCTCTGAAGTTGGGGCCACAAGGTTTTTTCCTCAGCGCAACTGATGGGAAACGCCTGTCGCACATGAGGTTGCACATTCGCTGGACAGCATCCCCGAGTATGCTGCCCTGTGTAGCTGCTCTGACGACGCCGCTGTGCCCTGCTATGCATCACCAGGTATCTGCTAGCGATATAGCCATATCATCGCGCAAATTAAAAATACCGTTCGTGCTCTTGCAATGAGATTTTATGCGTTGTGCCTACCTTTTATGCTGGTGATATTTCTAACCAATTGTACCGAGAATTTAATAAATGCGTCGCTGCGATGTTCACCTCGTACAATTATGTATGCGGAATAGGTTATTTTCAATTTATGTATTTAATATTTCCTCGATTGGCTATCCTGTCTGTTAGCATTTTGGTCGCGTTCAGGGTTACTCAACTTTTTAAAATTTTAAGCATTTCCAACGCGAGAATCTAAGGGAGATTAAATACTAAAACAACTCCTTTTTTAGCGCTGAAAATACACAGTTTTAAGTTAAAAAAACCCTAATCGAGATGGTAACATTCGATTAGGCCGCGTTTATACATATAAATTAATTAATCTTTGAAGCGATTTGATGAGAACTGCCATTTATCGTTATTGCAGTACTTGCTTTTTAAGTCAATATGTCCTCATAGTTGAGATACGTGTACTCGAGCGAATTGCGAGTTAAAATTGTAGAGTTCTGTTTTTCACTTCAAATTAATTAACATTAAAGCCTTGTAAATTACATAAGTAAAACTAAAATTAATTCTACTATTCCAATTACAAACAAATAATCTATCATAGATTTGTTTCGACTTTTTTGAGTGTGGTGCAGAGTTTGTATGTGTGCATACTGTAAATAAATAATTAGGTTATTTCAAGCTATGGCGTTTTCTGTCTTTTATTATTTTTATGAAACAGCTAAGTGGCTTAAGAACGTACACGGACACCTGTAGGTTTTCTGGTTTGGACCGTCTCGAACCAATGGCCCTTCAGGACACCCCCCCCCCCATTCTTGCTCAGGAACTAGCTGGCGAAAATTTGCTATACTACGAGACAATTCCTGATCCGCTGTGTTGTAAATTATGTAATTATTTTCTTTTTCTTTTGTGTACAAAAAAAGTTCCCCGTGTAGCAAATAACAAGGTATTTATTTTTGTTTGAGCTTGGAACGCTACAGTCAGCAGGGGGCAATATAGTTTAGGTACAGTAGTTAATCAGCAGTGAGCTTGTTGTTTTGTGAAGTAAGTGTGCCAAGCCTGTACGAAATGGCACCGTTTATTTTTAGAGTTCACCAAAGATAGCAAGCTATGGTTTTTTATGTATGTGATGTGAGTGAACCGTTCCGTGAGTGGTGGTGTTTGGTGAAGCCCTACCGTGGCGCTATTGCAAATTTACGACGATTATCGGGTCTATGCATCTTTCTCAAAACGCAAGCTACTAATTTTGAGATTCCGAGTTCTCATCTTGAAGCACTGCGGAAATTTCATATGGATTTATTATCTGATTAAAGGAATTACTAATTTTCAAATATGCCTTGTATCGTGTCCATCCCCGCATATCATCTCATCCCTCAAGAAACCTTCCGTACGGCACCTTTCGATTCGCACTGCTGCTCGAGGAATTTTTTTTAAACTGCTCTTGTCCATTCTTCTGACGAAGCTCTGTAGAAATCTTCCCCTTCGCAAGTTTTGCCGTTGGCATCCATTTTGCTTTCGTTTTCGATCCATTATTTGCCAATCCGCCTTCTTCGCTCAACTTTGGCGATGATGCTCAAGGTCTGTGATTTCCGTTGACTTTTTACATCCGTTCGTCGACCAGTATCAAGTACATTTATTCTAAATCATTTATTGTTTATTATTTTATGCTGCTTTTGTAATTGGCCGTTAATTTAGAACGACCTAGAATGAGATTTCCCTGTGGAACTGTTAGTAGGCTCTGGTGGAATCTTTAGGCACTGTTTTGCAGCACCTTTGCAACACGAGCAGGATTTTTCCATAGTTGAATCGCATCATTACATCCGCTGCTGATGACTCGTCATGGTGATGCTTTAAATTAATACGAAGTTATCCCCGTACCTCCATATCTTCGAATGTGCAAATATATCGCGAGTGAGTCTCTTCTCCTTTCAGTTTAATACTCGCCCTTGTTACTCTGAGATACTGAACACCCTTTAAGATCGTTACATGTCGTAAAGGGGGGTTTATCTGTAACAAGCGGTTTCGATGATCGCTCGCACTCACCAAAAGCGCTGAATATGTTGGAAAGAAGAAGGATGTTGTCATTAAACATCATTTTATTGATGAGTTAAAAATGATGCAACAAAAAAGTACTAGTAAATTCGAAAGAGAAATTAAAACCTGTTGAAAACAGCATTATTGATGAATATAAGCAGCTTTATGACGAAATATTTGTCTGCCCTAAAGAGAAAAAGTAAACACCATGGGGAAGGGTCGAGTGACATTATGACCATAACTAAATAGTATTACCTTTTTTGGGTTTTCTTTGTTTTAATTTTGGTTGCAAATAAATTTTAAAATTGTGAAAAATGAACTGCTTTCTTATAGCGTAGTAGGAAAGATATTTGTACCACCTTGGTGTTAGGCAGTTTTTGAGCTAACGGTTTGAAATTCAAGTTTTTTCTTGAACTGAGTGTATGTTACATGGTTTTCGAGTTATGGCCAACCGTGAGTCGATCCTTGAGGTATTTTCTATCACTTGCTTCGATGTATTAGTTTTTGTTTTCCTGTAGTGGAAGAACAGTGTCTCGTCGTGTGCGATTTTTTAGTCTATGGCACACATTAACTTGACTATAAAATTACCTTGTTTGTTGGGTGCCGATCTACCAAGTGAACTATCGGTGCCTGTACCTTCTTTTCTGCATCTTGTTTATATTTCTTATTATGCATACCTATGTTTTTTGCATATATCGTATGCTTTTTGATTATAAATCGCGAACTTCAGTTCATACGTAGAAGAGCAAGGAAACGTTAAATTGGAGACATGTTAACGTAGTTTGCATATTAAAGCACATACTTGCTGCAGTAAGGCATTTTAAATACTTTTCTATGTTTTTTCCTTTATGGATTTTTAAGTGTTCGTACTGAATTTGAAATACATTGTTATAGTGTTATAGTGTATTTAGCACACACACTGCACATATTTTTTGACATCTTGTAGAATTTTATGTTCAAATTTACAGCACATAGAGCCATCTTTAGTAGACTGTGTATTGGTTTTATGGAATTTTATATTTTTTCGTGAAATTGAAAATAGTGAATAAGTTATAATAAGATAATCGATTTACTGCATTTACAATATAAGTGTAGACGAATGAACGCAAAATATTTTTTTTTGTATGCAAATATCTATTTGGCTGTTAAATGTTAGTCCATCATTAATTAAATATAAATTTGGTTAGATGGAAATTCCTGTGACACGTGAGTGAGCCTTTTCGATGGAATTTTTCACGGTTTACTCCAAGATATGAGATATGTGAAAATAGTTCCACTTCAAACGTTATCCTTCAGCTGCTTCAGGCCCTGAGGATTATTTATGTATTTACATACATGTACCTTCTGTCTATGATAGTCTGAGGACGTTATGAGGTGAATTTGGAAACTATGTCAAGGACAATGCGACGAAAATTTCGTTGCAACAAAATGAATAGTGTCTATGCTTCTGAGTGATGTATGTTTATTCAAAAAAATGCTTGGTGCAGGTGTTTAAGGTAAACTAACTGTCTCAAACATGTTGAAAGATTTCAAACTTCTAAATAAACATTTCTGGGCACTTTTATTTTAAGAGCTTACTTGAGAAAATGGAACCTTAATGAATTTAACTGCTTGCAAGCTCAACTACTTTGAATTTTAATAAAAACGTTATCTATAAATTGATCATCAAACTTAAATTTGCGTTTGCGATTGTTCCTATGCAATGTCATATGCTCTCACAAAAAAACTGAAAAATGTATGACAGTGAATGAAAGCAGAAGCAGAAACACGGTTAACACTGGTTGGAGAAAACATATTGTGTTTTTCATTTGTTAAGGGACTCAAGTTTGGCTTTAAATTCTATTTCTATAAGGGCTAGGTCATAAAAATACAGGATGTAATACATTACAGCGCAACCCCGTAGGCCTTAGACTGAAATAAAGGAAGACTCGCTCGCTATAATTAACACAGTTGCACCTAGAAATATACTGGGACAAATTCGTGTTACTTTTTAAGACGCCAGCTTGGGCGTTGTTTGCCGATGATGTACTAGTGAAAATCCCTATCAAGAGAATGTTCCTTCTGATGGCCAAAAATGGGCGTGCTAAGCTCCAGCTATTACTTACCTTGAAAATCTTATTTCAATAAAACGAATTGCGTAACTGCACGTTGTTTCACAAAGGAAGACCATAGGATAAATTTAAGAACTTCATTCAGAGCCAGAACGGCAAAAAGCAACGTAACAAAGAAATCCTAATAATTCTACCTGCTATTCGTGACGACACATCGCGCGATAGGAAGTGCGGATGCCCAACACCAGCTATGACTCACCTTGAAAAACTTATTTTACTGAAAGGAATTGGGCAACTGCACGTCGCGTCGTTTCACACAAATGAAGATCATAGAGTAAATTTTAGAAGTCTATTTAGAACCAGAACGGCAACAAACAAATACTAAGAATTCTACTTGCAACACGTGACGTCACATCGCGCGATGAGCAATATATTCATACGTGTTTGCCTGGGAAACAATTCCGCAGAGAAAAACACTTATGATGGCGCAGAGCCGAGTTTTGTGATGTCATTACCCCCTTTTTGCTTACAGAGAGCAGTGGCGGCGTGAATATTTAAAATGACGTAATAAATATTATTGTCAATTATTACAGAACTATATCAAGAGCTGTTTGGGGCAGATAATACAGAACAATTCCTATACCTCAAAGTTAATATAGAAAACTTTGATCTTGAAATAGCAATGCTGAATCTGAAAAATTGGATATGAATCCATGAGCAAATTAAATACGCGTACATGCAAGAGTTATTTGATTATTCGAATAACCAGTCAGCAAACAGCAAATGCAATTTTGCCACAATAAATGTCTGAAGTACTTAAAGTAGAAGCCGAAAGCTCCTGGAACTAAGCCACTTCATTTATGGCTTTACATGTGTAAAACGTAAGATATAAAAGCAAATGCAGAGCTTCCATTAAAAAAAGCATCTTACACTTGCCGTTCATATGAATGTTTAAATTAAAAGCTTAATGAATTAAATGTTTTAACAAGATTCGATTTAGACGCTTTATGATTTCGACAACTTATGTAACTATAGTGTTGTGAAGAGCTCCAACTACGAATAAAATTTAAAAAAAACTTTTATTTATTACTTTATACGGATAGTTGTTACAGGAAGAAATGTATCTCTATAAAATAAAAGGAATAGAACGAAAAAAAGTCCGAGTTTCCTTTGTGTGACTGATATAGAAAATCTTATGTTATTGCGATACCAATATTTGACAGATCTTGTATCTACATCAGCCTTTTCTAAATTAGAATGGTTCAGAGCATAAGTAACTGGAAGGAATTTTCTTCTTTTTATCATTGTATTATACCAAACTGTTACCTGAACAACCGAAGACTGCATATTTTCTCAGATGAATAAGTCAGCTAGAAGAAATGTTGAGAGCGTTTGTATAAATAGACAGATTTCAAGTACCTAATACAAAAAGTATTTTTCTTTTTCGCGGTCTGTTAAATTAATATTCATTCTCACTTTCTTCCACTTTCTATACTGGAATACTATAGAAGAGACGGTACTATAAAATGATATTTAGTGACAGCTACGTAATGTTACTAGTCGATAACTCGAAATATGTATATCATCTACAAGAGACATAGCTGGCGTACTTAAGTGAAAATGTAGAATGACAGCGTTACAGTGTAATACAGTGAAAGGCTAAACGGAATTGATAAAAAAGGCGTACTGCTGAGAAAGGGCCAGAACTTGTTTATTAAGATATATAAATTAATTATGATGCCTGACGCATGTAAAAATCTCATTGTGCTATCGTTGTTTGTAACTAAATTATACATTATGCTTAAACCTGCAGTGAAAACGAAATAAAAATCTAGGATTTGACATTTTGCTATCTTTTACTGTCTAGGAAATATCCGTGCTTATGATCTTCATCCTGTGGACTATGCACACCTATTTTTTAAAGTTTCATTCAGTTTTGGTATTATACTCCACAGAGGCATTCTTATATAAATAGAAATTTATATAACGTTCCATTGCAACTATTGGTTCGTGAAATCTGTAAAAAATCTACTTTACTTCGTGAGTAATGACAATAAAATCCTAAATAGCTTTCAAGGTTTCCCCCAAAAACACACTACGGAAATTATTGCAATTTTTCGTCTATTAGCAAAGGCTGTCGCTATTTGAAAATTCTCTGGCATTGGAATAATCCGGAAAGGTGGCTATTTCGTTACCAGGCGGTTTAATCCCCCAAAATATTGAGTGAGGATTTAAATAATGGTTCTCGTTGGAACGGTAGCCCCAAACTATAAAATTGTTGGAAACACGACAGTCCGGCCATTCGCTGGTGAAGCGATTCTGTGTCCTGATTGATGTCTTTACAATTGCAAATACTGGTCACCGTTTCTACTAATCAGCGTGCAGAAAGGCCTTTATACCAGCTTTGCTGGAATACAGGAAGAGCAATTCGGTTGGTCACCATTTACAAACCAAAAGATTATTGCGTTTTGTTCCTGAAAGCCGATGGAAAGGAAATAGAAAAGTAAATCAGTGAATCTGTCAGAAATGAAATTATCAGCGACAGGGTGCCTGTCACTCAATCTGTTTCTACGATGAAAAAATACATTTTCCTTTCGGCAACTTTATTTTAGTCTGACTTCAATCGCTGAGAAACGGGACTAAATATTTTAGATTCTCGCTAAAACCCTTTCGTATTTTGTATAGAAGCACGACTAATTCTGTAGAATTGTGATCTTCGAAAGCAATGGGTCATTATCTAGTGGGATACTTTTCACAATCTTATGAAGCTAGATGCCACAGGATTGAATTCTTCATTTGGATTTACTTCGCTATGGTACTATAATATATGTTGGATTACATATTTTTCTTAAAGAAATATGAAATATATGTACATTGTTGGGGTTTTCTTAACTTTGTCTGTATCTGAAATATTCTATACAAAGAATATGTGGTGTTGAAGTAGGAATACAATTGAAATATCTTTGTTGGACAAACATACACTTCACAAAGATGTGTTGATACACAAGACCAGGAAATAATAGTGGGGAACTCTGTATGTTTTGTTTTCTTCGTTTATTTTTTTGTGTAAGGAAAATTAATTTCATTTGCTGTATTCTTCTAAAATATGTTTTGTTTTTAGCTATTTTCTAGGTTATTGATATTTTTTAAATAGCATCTTAGTTAAAAACCATTAATTCTTTAACGGTTGTCCACGTTAATTATACTCAATCGCTCACGAATGCCGTTGATATTCTTAAGGATCACAGTATTCTTAATAATTACGATATAATTTTCATCACTCAAACGTTTTCAACATAAGTGATGATATTATTTACATTGAAAATTACACATTACTTCATGAAGTAATTTATGTTGTGCAATTGCAATTACTAAGTGATTGATACTTGAATTACTATTTTATTTAATTAATTGAAAATTTGGCAATGTAATTACTTCATTGGGGGGTAATTGGTAATCAATTACTTTTTTAAAGTAATTTGCCCAGCTCTGCTTACGGATAATATTAGATTTATGATGAAGTTAAGAGATGGCGCTTATAAACGTCTTAAAAAGTCCAAACCCTAACTCTCTTCGAAATCTTCTAACGTATCTGCAAGAAAAAAAAAAGAAAACGTAATTGAATTGTAAATTTGTACAGAGTAATTCTAAACTTTTTTGGAAAAATTGTGATGTTTATAATAAAAAAGCACCTCCACGTCCACTATTGGTAATGCTAACTTAATAAATGACTACTTTGTTAACTCTGCTGAAGGCATTGTTCAGGCAATCCCTGATGTTTTTAGTCATTATGAAAATGTAATATCAGATTTTACTATCAAATTTACTTTTGAAGCTGTTTCCGAGGTATTTAACAAATAAATTCAACAATGACTTCTAAGGATTCTGAAAGCGACGGCATTAATATACTGATGATACACCTGTGTTGACCTTTCTTGGTGCCATTTATTACTCATTTAATTAATGTTCGTTTATTAGAAGGTGGAAAATCGCTCGTGTAATACCTATAGCTAAAATACATACGCCTAAGGAGTTACAAGATCTTAGCATTCTTCCTGTTCTTCCTGGTTTTGGAAAAGGTCGAAGATTTAGAACATATTTTAAAAGGCATATACTATTTTTAAATTTACAGTCTGAACTTCGTTCTAATCATAGTTGCGCAATAATCATCCATATCAGCGGACAGCCGTGGTTTTTTGATATAACTGCTATATACAGTCCACCCAGACATACAATTTCAACTGAAGAATAAGAAGCACTTTTTCAGCAGCTGGGAAACAGATTTACAATAGGAGGCGACTGCCAAGCACACAGACAGGGGGTTAAGACTTACTACCACTAAGGGTAGAAATCTGTTGCGGGCCATCAATAACAAGAATTGCTCAAATCTTTCTACTAGAGAACCAACCTATTGCCCCACAGACCAAAACAGGCTGTAGGACTTTTTCGTGCTTAAATGTATTTCACCAAACTACCTTAATATAAAATCAAATTGAGATCTCTCTTTTGATCACACTCTCATAATTGCTCCTCTAATTACTCATATCATCTACCTACCCGACGCGTTTAAGCTCATTTCATCTAAAACAGATTGGGATGCTTTCCGAGAATATGTAAACGAACATCTTAATATCAATCTCAACCTAAAACATCCCGACGATCTTGATGCTGCAACAAACCACATCACTTGTGTAACACAAGAAGCATCTTGGAAATCTACTCCAGTGACAAGTCGATATGTGAATACCATTAACAACATACCCCCACACATTCGTGAACTTGTTGCAAAAAAAGAAGAGCCAGCAGCAAATGGTAAGGAAGCCAAAATTCTCTTGATAGGAATGCATACAATAGACTTACAAGGCAACTGAAGTCAGCATTGCAAGACATCCGAAATGCTACGTTTGAAAACTATATTACTGCGTTATCAAAAGAGGACCATTCCATCTGGAAAGCAATGAAGAAATTCCCAAGGCCAGTCGCCCACATCCCTCCTTTAAAAAACAAGACGGTAGTTGGGCAAAACTGAACAGGAAAAAGCAACCATCTTCGCAAAGCATCTATCAACAGTATTTAGTCAACCTCAGGCCAACAACAATAATGACGACCAAGAAATCAAGAACTTCCTGGACAGTCCTTGCCCAATGACATTGCCTATTAAACCTTTCACCCCGGCGGAAGTAAAGTACGAAAAAAACTATAAATCTTCCGGGTTTGACTTAATCTCGCCTTTAATATTTAAACAACTACCCAGAAAAGCAATAGTGCTACTGACCACCATCTATAATGGTATGATAAGGTTAGCGTACTACCCAGTAACTTG
The DNA here is from genome assembly GCA_940337035.1 of Agriotes lineatus. Classification (NCBI taxonomy): domain Eukaryota; kingdom Metazoa; phylum Arthropoda; class Insecta; order Coleoptera; family Elateridae; genus Agriotes; species Agriotes lineatus. Next base: position 45,090 of record CALNHX010005970.1, on the reverse strand, counting down.
GAAGTTCGTCCAAATAGTTATGATCTACAAACCCGGTAAATCACCACAAGATGCTGAATCATACCGACCCATTAGCTTACTTCCAACTATGTCCAAAGTATTTGAAAGATTCTTGTTGAAAATGCTTACACAGGCAGTTGATCTGAATGAACTAGTACCATCACACCAGTTCGGCTTCAGATAGCATCACTCCACAATTTAAAAAACGCATAGAATAGTGAATGAAATACTTAAAGGTCTTGAGGAGAAGATATTATGCACTGCCGCCTTCCTTAACATGAAGCAAGCTTTCGACCCTCGTGTGGCATACCGGACTATTATACAAATTGAAGCTTACTCTACCCACACGCTATTACTCAAATGCTACCTATCCGACTGCTACTTTTAAACCAGAGCTGGGCAGTAATTAATTACTTTTAATTAAATTACTAATTAAATTCCTTTTTATTTATTTGTCTTGGAATTGAATTACTTTTCAAAATGCGATAATTGTAATTGGGAATTGCCATTTTTGTTAAAAAGTACTTGAAAATTACTTTTTGAAAGTAATTAATTACTACATTCAATTACTCAATTACTTTTGTTTAATTAAATTACTCTAAAGTATTTAAATTACTTTACAAGTATTTGAATTACCTGTGGCAATTGAAATTACTCGAGGTAATTGAATTACTTCTTGGTATTTCAATTACTGAATTACTGACGTCGATTGGGTACCAAATCTCCAAAACGCAAAAAAATAAGATAAGGTCTTATTACGTTACATATTAAGCAAATCGCAATAGGGCTTTCCCCGACCAATATAAGCCTAATTTATTATTTCCTCTGATGAGTCGAATAACAGCAACTTTAGCATTTTGTACGATGCATCACGAGTATTGGTGCGTGTATGTAGATGTGATCTGTAGCTTGCAATAGTGACGCTAATATATATTGTGAGAGACGCTAAAACTATATTTGCGGTAAGTACATTGCAGATTACAATACCTACGATAAAAATATAATTTTTGTAATACCTACTTGTTAAATATTTCTTTAAGGACTGTTTACTACTGCGTAAGCAACCTCTTTACGGCCGGGCCGTAAAAAGTGTCCGTAAAGACCACGGCCTGCTAAATTGTGTGCCAAACGTCAAAGTGACGTTTGTCACACAAATCCAGCAGCAAGCAAGCCTTCAACTCCACATAGAAGAAGGCGCAAAAAACTGCTATAACTCCTGAACATACGCTAAAATAACGTGCTCATTCAGAATCTTAACGTCTTTAGGAATATCTTCATCATTTTCTACAGATGTCATAAGTTGTGAGCTGGTTACAACTTAAAACTGCTTACAACCATACACGAAATTGGAAATAACTGACATTTATAAACAACATTTGCAACGTTCTACGTACTCTCAATCATTCTAAAATGTCATTACACAAACCTAGCGTTTGGATGAAAATAAATTAGAAAAATATGGATATGACCGAATTGTATGTAGGTATTACAAAAACTATTGTACAATACACGTCCGTTAGGGCCTTTACTGCCTCGCCAGGATTATTCGACTCGCTCTTCGAGCTCGTCTCACAAATTCTCTGGCTCGGCAGTAAAGGCTATCCTAACGGACTTCTACTGTAAAATACTATTAAAATAGCTTCATTAGACGATATGGGTTCATAATATGTATTAACATAATAATTTATTCATTTCAATTTTCTTGTTTTAAACGATGTACTAACATAGGGTTATACTGCCATGCAAGTCTAACAGGCGTTAAGTCCAGAAAACTACGTTTTTGAGTAAGGAACTGAACTAAACAGCCAAAATCCGAAACCAACATTTAAACAGCGTGAAACGCATAAATAAAATGTACCTAATTGCAAAATGCCATGCCTGGTAGCCTGGTTGATTCAAAAATGCAGTATGGAGTATGGCACTAATTCAATTTAAAAACGCTGTATAAGTTTACTGCATTCTTGGATTGAACATTTTGTAAATTATCCATTCTTTGTCGCTTTCTTGCCTTGTAATGCTCATAATTTATGTGAGAAATGTTAAGACGGTTACCCCTCGAAATGCGTTCATTAGTTTATTGTTCATTGAGGCAATGATTTTGTGTTCCTTGTTATCCCAAATGAAATTAAAAAGATTGCCGTCTCCGCCACGGAGGAAATTGTCCCTTCGATGGATGCATGTTAAATGTATCTTAACAATCGAGGACGAAATCATGTTAAACACTGTTTAACATGTCAATGAACAATAAAATTATCAAAAAACCTTCAAAAGTGAAAGAGTATGTAGGTTACTACGTATAGTTAACAAAATATAAAAATGAAGCATTTTTAGATTACGATTACGAATCGACACGACACTAATGATAGTTGCAACTTGCAAGAAAGTTCTACTAAATACAACTACATACATGACAATAATTTTTATTGAAAGTAATTGAAAAAGTAATTGATGTTGTACAATTACAATTACTAAGTAATTGGTAATTGAATTACTATTTCCTGTGAGTAGTTGAATCTCTGGTAATTAAATTACTGCATTGGGCAGTAATTGGTAATTAGTAGTTAATTACTTTTTAAAAGTAATTTGCCCAGCTCTGTTTTAAACAAAATTCAATCTGGAAACCTCCACATATCATCTCATCCAGTTAGGAGTGCCACAAGGTAGTGTGCTCAAACCCTTCCTTTACCTATATTTTACTGCCGATATTCCAACTACAGCCAGCACAAAAATCGTTACTTTTGCGGACGATACTGCCTTAATTGCTACGAACGAGAACCCAAAAGTGGCGTCAGATAACCTTCAGCACCACCTTAACCTCCTCGAAGACTGGCTCGGCAGGTGGTGAGTAACAGTGGAGCAACTTAAATTAACACATGTCACATTTACTACTAGACATATTTAATGCTCTGAAGTAACAATAAACGGTATCCTAATTTCTGTGAAAAACTAGATAAAATATCTAGGATTAACATTGGATCGTAGACTCACTTGGGAAGCCCATATCATGAACAAAAAACACAACTCTACCTCAAGCTACGACAGATGAATTGGTAAATCGGTCGGAAATCCAAACTAACAACTGACAACAAAATTCTCCTGTACAAATGTATAACCAAACCTATTTGGACATACGGAGTTCAACTTTGGAGTTGTGCTAAACTTTCAAATACCAAAATCATCCAAAGGTTGCAATCCAAAATACTAAGAATAATATGCGATGCACCTTGGTATGTCAGGTACAGAACCTTACATGAGGACTCAGACATACCCCTTGTAGAAGAGGTGGACCCATAGCATTGCTTATAAATTATCTGTTAAACAAATTACATGACTAGTAATTAATTCGGAGTGTAATCACGGGACTACTCCCTTCATTGTAACTTGCTGAACTAATTTACTTTTTGCTATGTAAAGCAGATTGTAAATCTTCATTACTAATAACAAAAATACAGTTGCGTGTCTGCACTTTTCAAGGTAACTGATGACTTGATTCGAGCTACCGATGATAACAATTTAACAGAATTAATACTACTTGCCTTTTCTAAAGCCTTTGACAGTAGAAACCATGAAATTTTAATAAATGTCTCACGTTAGTGATGGGAAGTTTCGATACTTTTGCGGACTCGTTCATTCCAATCCCATTCCGCAAGTGGATTGAGTCATCGGATTCGATCCTCGGATCGACATCGAAATTGAATGTGCATTTCAGACACCCGGGGTCCTCGGTCGTTCCGGACCCGGAGCGAACAACGCGCGTATCTTTGTTTTGGTGAGTGGTCACGCTGTCGGTAATTCAGTATGTTTATATGTCTCAAACATCAATTGGGCACATATACAGCCTCCAAAAGCCATAAATCACTGAAAACTTATAAAAAAGCATGCAACTTCGGCCGTATCATGTGTCGCTTGTCGACGTCGAGCCTCTAAAACGAACACCATCATCATTTGCTGTTCGCCATCAACACATTGTATTGTATTCTGTATTGAAATGGATTGAATAACGGAATGCCAAAGGAATGAGTATCCACGAGAATTGACGTCTCGCGACCTTTTCGTTTCTCGGAACGAATCCGGACCGAAACTTGGACTCGATCCAAATCGATCCTGCCCGGATTCGATCCTTTGTATCGAATCCGACCGGATCGACACATCGCTATTAGTGATGGGAAGTTTCGATACTTTTGCGGACTCGTTCATTCCAATCCCATTCCGCAAGTGGATCGAGTCATCGGATTCGATCCTCGGATCGACATCGAAATTGAATGTGCATTTCAGACACCCGGGGTCCTCGGTCGTTCCGGACCCGGAGCGAACAACGCGCGTATCTTTGTTTTGGTGAGTGGTCACGCTGTCGGTAATTCAGTATGTTTATATGTCTCAAACATCAATTGGGCACATATAAAGCCTCCAAAAGCCATAAATCACTGAAAACTGATAAAAAAGCATGCAACTTCGGCCGTATCATGTGTCGCTTGTCGACGTCGAGCCTCTAAAACGAACACCATCATCATTTGCTGTTCGCCATCAACACATTGTATTGTATTCTGTATTGAAATGGATTGAATAACGGAATGCCAAAGGAATGAGTATCCACGAGAATTGACGTCTCGCGACCTTTTCGTTTCTCGGAACGAATCCGGACCGAAACTTGGACTCGATCCAAATCGATCCTGCCCCGTATTCGATCCTTTGTATCGAATCCGACCGGATCGACACATCGCTATTAGTGATGGGAAGTTTCGATACTTTTGCGGACTCGTTCATTCCAATCCCATTCCGCAAGTGGATCGAGTCATCGGATTCGATCCTCGGATCGACATCGAAATTGAATGCGCATTTCAGACACCCGGGGTCCTCGGTCGTTCCGGACCCGGGCGAACAACGCGCGTATCTTTGTTTTGGTGAGTGGTAACGCAGTCGGTAATTCAGCATGTTTATATGTCTCAAACATCAATTGGGCACATATAAAGCCGCCAAAAGCCATAAATCACTGATAACTGATAAAAAAGCATGCAACTTCGGCCGTATCATGTGTCGCCTGTCGACGTCGAGCCTCTAAAACGAACACCATCATCATTTGCTGTTCGCCATCAACACATTGTATTGTATTCTGTATTGAAATGGATTGAATAACGGAATGCCAAAGGAATGAATACCGCGAGAATTGACGTCTCGCCACCTTTTCGTTCCTCGGAACGAATCCTGACCGAAACTTGGACTCGATCCAAATCGATCCTGCCCCGGATTCGATCCTTTGTATCGAATCCGACCGGATCGACACATCGCTATCTCACGTTATTGTGGATTTGATGTCAGAACTTTACAATTTTTCGAAAATTATCTATGAAACAGGCGACAGAGTGTAATATTGCCGGATGATCAGTCTATTTTTTTTTCAATTAAATATGGATCGATTTTAGGCCCGTTCTTCTAGATAATTTATTCTTCTTGACTGTAAAATATTAAAACTTGCGTATCATCAGTATACGGACGATACGCAATTGTACTATTCATTGAATCCTAATGATACTGTTGCTGCTTGTAATTTTATTAACGATGACTTGCACAACTTGGTACAATTAGCCGTTTTTCTCTTAAAATTAATCCTTCCATGTCTGTGCTTGTTTTATTTGGTGGTAGAAATACTAGATCTACAGTACTGCCGCATATTCAAATCAAAATCAATAATGCAATAATTCCTATTAAAGACAGTGCCCGAAATTTACGTTTTACTTTAGACTGTTCACTTAGATTTCGTCAGCATATTGATAACGGTATACGTCGATCTTATGAAAATCTTAAATGAATTTATAATGATAGACTAGTATTAAATAAGAAAATAGAAACGCTTCTATGCGAATCTTTCGTGTTGTTACAGTTTAACTATGCGATACTATTTACAGCCCCTACATTGATAAATCAACTAGAAGAAGAATACAAGTTGTTCAGGATTCATTTTTGAGGCTAATAGTAGAAACTAATTGGCTTAACATTGAAAAACGTTGTATGTTACATTGCTTAGTATTTTATCCAAAAGTAATTTTGATAAAAACTACTTCTCATCTCTACTGAAAAATTTATTTCGTACTGATAAACATAACTTGAATTTAAAACACAGATGTTTATTAGAATTTTTTAAACGATCATTTACTTACACCGTTTGAAAAGATTACAACTCAGTACGTAATCCATCTGAATCTTTACCACTTACTTCATGTAAATATCGCATTAAGAATTGGCTCGTTAACAACTCCACAATTCTTAAATAATGCTGTTTACACATATTTATCTATAGTTCCTTTATGATATCCTATTTTTATTATTGTTATATTTCTTACGTCGTTATTAGCAATACTTTGTTTCTTCGTAGGTGATCAGGCATTCAACAATTGGAATTTCACTAATAGCCGCTCTGTAAAGCAAATTTACTATTACGTAGGTATATTATATTATCGGTGGCAGGGAAGAGCAGGATCCTCCTCTTGGAGGTCATCTGACTGCCTTCGAATTTCCAGAGAAATATTATTTTTATGTATTATGCAAGATTTCTCTTTTTCTGGAAATAAACATTATTGCTAGTTTTACTTATTATTTATTATAGATTTAGCAAATTTCGTATGTGTTCTTACATTAATTGTAATTCGATAATGACTTTATTATACCCATTACGACTTATCATAATAATAATTATACCTAATTTCTACACGAGCTCGGTATCAGATATCCGCCTCACGATAGTGGACATGAAACTGTGCATGTTGTAATTTAATGTGTTAAAAATGCGATAAACCCGGGGCGATAAGCTGTATTAAAAAGTAAATTCATATTTCATTTAAATATAGTGTAATTAATAATTTGCCCACATAACGCCCGGCTTTTTTCTATCATTTTAATTCCGCACAATTTTGAGGGTTCCCGTCATTTCGCCCACATCGAGGGAGGGATGATCTATTTGCACGTTGCACTTATAAACGCCCATGCTTTGCAGCGACACGGAGCCGATCGTGATGCCGTTGCCGTTGAGAGATAAGTCCTTCTGCAATGCAATCGAACCGTTATTAAATAGCATTAGTGCTAGTAAATTTTCAGATATTGACCTTGACCTGGACGCCGTCTATGGCGGTAACGGTAACAGGATCGGATTGATTAGGGTCGTACTTGTAGAACTGCTTCCCATCCTTTGACCACGTTATGGATATTATAGGCAGATCCCCGTGGTCTATGTTGCATTCCATCGTAACGCTCTCGCCGACGAACGAGAAGGAAGGCATTTTCAGGTAGCTGCCTGAAAGTAAATGCGTTTTCAATAATTAAATTCCTCACAAATTCTATTAGAAGAGCTGTATTGGGTATTTTGTAACAAGGCGGTTTCATTGCGGTTTTTATGCTCAATGTGTAAAAATTGCTATCGCTGGAAATAACATGTCAAGAACCAGCTGGCTTCAGAATTTGGCATTCAAGCAATTAGCAAGTCAAGTTTAGTAACATACATTTTGCATTTCAATATATCTGTTAAACCTAATAAAGCATAGGAAGTATAGTACAGTAATTAGAGCTCTTTCTTCCCCATAACTTTGGTCAGGTTGTTCCAATTTTTCAGAGTAGGCAAACTTACACGGAACAACGACATGTCGAATTTTAAGTAATCCCGAATTTTCATACTACATCGAACTGTAGTGCTATATCTAAGTTTCTACAACAATATATACAATTTATTAAGAAACAATATGTAATCAACAACTATTTACCTTCTTACATCAATCGAGCAGTACCTTAAAGATACAAATCAGAAATTGGACAAAACTGTGAAGAATAACGAAAATATTTCTTCTTCTGTTCGACCGAACAGTAGAAATAAATCAATGCTACCTTAGAATCTATAGAATCCAGAAAACAAAGCATCTAGCAAGTAGCAAATATCTCACAGGGCGATGTTAACTGTGATATGGATATTGACTATAGGAAGAGAATTAGGCCTTTAAAGAAAACCAAAGCAGGCACAATTTTAATTACATTTATTAGTTATTAGATTTGTAAAAATGGAATGACCCATAAACACGAGAAGATTAAAGTAAACCAAATATGGAACAAATGAAGATTTGACACAGACGGAAATAGAAAAAGAAAGAACCAACATCCAACATTTTACAGGAGGCAGAAAGTAAGGAGGTAGAACCTTTGTAAAATGGAATATAATAATAATAGAAAGCAAGCAAGAAAGAAGAATCTGATGCAGTTCAGAAAGACAAACAATATCAGAAAACGTGGAGTGATTATGCGAAAAGAACAATCACCGTTCACCAGCATCAGCAAACAACTGTATGGAAGAAACAGAATTAGCCCTACATAAAACGAAAAGGTAAAACCACCATAAAAAAATTAAAAACCCCTCAGTTCTTGTCAAATATGCCTCATACATGGGTTGGTTAACCATTGCAGTTTCGGAGGTTTTTATGTTCTTTTCAAGGTACACGTTAACGTTTTCACTACCAATTAACAACTGACTTCTGAAGGCCTCGATCTAGAGACCTTAAACATGCCGCAATTTTATAGATAGTGCCATCCCCGGCTCGATTTTATGGTATGAAGTTACTGAGATGGTTAGTACTGTAGGATACCTACATGTAAATTCAGAAATTCAGGTGATTCAAGGATACCAGGCGCCAATAGTATGGGTGAAGACAGGAATCGTCGAAGAGACCCAGGATACCGACAGGGAATATCCAGGGAGTCGGGAACGAACAGTCTGAAATATCACTCAAGTTAGAATTGATCGCAGGTTGAAGTATTATTTTTTCGAAGTGTAATTTTACGTTGGGGGTCATCATTATGCAGATTTGGTGGTTAGATTAGCTTACTAACTGCATTAATATTTGAATATTATCCGGAGACAATAAAATACAAGATAGAAGTTTTTTGCAGCTAGGGATAACTATTTACTAATTTATAGTTCTCCATAATTTTTTCTTCTCTATAAATAACCCCAGGTAACCAAATCAAATATTTGGGGGGGGGGGGGGGGGGGAGCTATGTGGGATACCTACATGTAACATGGTTACAGATTGCTGGGTTACAAATATATTAATAAATAAGGATTGTTTTTAGATATTTGAAACTAAAACCTTGTGTTTTATTGTCTCCAGATAATACTCAAATATTAATGTAGTTAGTAAGCTAATCTAACCACCAACACTGCAATACTACAAAATTAAACAAATCCATTCTTTAAAAATATATAGCTTGCGCTAATTGGCGCCATTACAATTTTAGTCTAAAATCACATAAAGCGCCAGCCTCTACACCGCAAGGTAAAACGAGGTTATCGATTATACATACATACATACTTATTATTGTCGCAAGCTGTCACTGTTGTGAAAAATAAGCATAGGGATTTGGAATATTCAGGGATGGAGAAGCAAGGATAACGAAGTTATACAAGAATTTAAAAAGGTGAATCTCGACATTTTAGTTATCACTGAAACAAAGAAAAAGGGAAATGGGATAGAGAACATCCGTGGAATAATACAATGTTGGAGCGGTGTAAATAAAGAGCAGAGAGCTAAGGGAGGGCTAGGAATCTTAATAAAGAGAAAACTCAGAAAGGCAATCGAGAACTGGGAGCCTATAAATGAAAGATTAATAAATATGGAAATTAAAATATACGGTAGGTCAATAGGGATTCTAGAAACATATGGGTCTACAGAAGATAATCCCATAGCAATTAAAGATGATTACATAAGAACTCTGAAGAAAGAAATAGAAAAACAAAACAATCACAAGAAATTATAGGAACAGGAGAGCTAAATGGAAGAACGGGGAAAAGAAAGAATGACGACACCGTAGGACAATACGGAAAAGACACATTGAATGACAACGGGGAGAGAATAACAGAACTATGCGAATGGTATGAACTCAGAATCACCAATGGGTTTTACCGACACAAAGACATACATAAGTATACCTGGACCCATGAAACACGGGGATTAAAATGAATTATCGACAACATAATTATATAGAAAAAGTTTACCATTAACGTAAAATATGTAAGAGTTAAAAGAGGATGTGGTACGGATCACAAACTATTAATATCAAAGATGGAACTGCCATGGTATAGAGAGAAAGGTAGGGAGGAAAAGGATAAAGAAATAGAAACAGATATTGAAGTAAAAAAAAGTAATAGGATATAAATTAGATCTTTTACAGGACGAAACCATAAAAGAACGATACCAAAATTAGGCTAAATATGAAATTAATAGAGTTTGGATTTGACAGTGTAGAGGGAACATACGAACACATAGAAAAGTGCTTAAAGAAAGCAGCGAATGAAGTATTTGGAGTAAAAGAAAGCTATGAAAAGAAATATGAACGGAAATTAAATCAAGAAACGATGAATGCCATTAGAGAAAAAAATTGTACGGAAAATGGTTGAGTACAAAATCAGAGGTAGACCTATAAAACTATAGAAAAAAAATAGAGAAGTTAAAAGACTAATTGTAACAGGAAAAATGAACAGAGGAATGGCGCATGTAAAAATATAAAACAGTATATAGGAGGAACAAGAAGCTCCGAGTCCTGGAGAACAATAAAAGCACTGAAATCAAACAGAAGAGAACAAGCCTACATAACAAACATCAGAGAGAAAGAATGGCACAATTACCATAAGGAATTATTGACGGAAAAAAAACAATGTTTCATAGAAATGGAAGAAAAGGGAAAGGACGACACTCCAGAAGAGGGAGAAGTAGAAGAAGTTCTGATTGAAGTGTCACTGGAAGACATTAAGAAGCAATCAGAACAATACAAAATGGTAAAGCTGCAGGACCGGGCGGAATCGTACCGGGGCTAATATAATACGGTACAAACAAATTATTTCGAATCATGCAGAGAATGTTGCAAAAAGTTATTAATGGAAAAGGAATACCCATGAAAGCAGTCGTATATAACATACATTTATAAGAAAGGAGAAAAATGCGAAAACTATAGAGGTATAAGTGTGATAGCAACTATGGGAAGAAATATGGAAAAGTAATGCGAAATAAGATAGAAAACCAGATACAAGGAAGAATTAGCGAGGAACAGGCAGGGTTTACAGCAGGAAGTTCAACCATTGACCATATTTACACAATACAGCAATTATTAGAGAAGAAGAATGCAAAAAAACAGAGCTATACACATAGCAGTCGTCGATCTAAAAAAAGCATATGATACGGTACCACGACAAGAACTCTGGAAGTCCATGTCGAAGATTGAAATACCCCAAAAGCTAATCAAAGCAGTAACAAAACATGTATAAAAACCACATCACAGTGGTAAAAAACGGAAGGAAATTTATGAACAACTTTGAGACAACAAAGAGACTGCTGCAAGGGTGTTCAACGTCAACCACATTATTTAAAATATTTATAGAACACGCGCTATGCAACTGAAAAAGAAAATGCGAAGGGATAGGAGTACCCGTCAGAGATGACCATATTTATACATTAAGCTTCGCAGATGACCAAGTTGTGATAGCATGAGGAGGATCTGAGTTACATGGTACAAAAGCTTAAAGAAGGGTATACTAAAGTCGGATTAGAAATTAGCTTTGGAAAAACAGAATATCTAGCGACAGTAGAAGAAAATATTAAAGATTTAGAAATAGAAGAAAACTTAGAAATTAAAGTAACAGGTAAATTCAAATATTTGGGGTTTAGAGTGACAAAAGAGGCAACGACAAAGGAAGAAATTAGAAACAGACTGGCGCTAACTAGAACTTGTATAAGGCAACTTAACTCAATCTTATGGGATAGAGATATAACCAAGAATACCAAAATCCGAATATACAATACAATGGTACAGAGTATAATGACCTACGGAGCAAAAGTATGGGTTATCAACAAGAAAAACAAAGGAAAGATAGCAGCAACGGAAATTGAGTTTTGGACGAGATGCTGCAGGCTCACCAGACTGGATAGAGTATCAAATGAAGAGATACGGAGAAACATGGGAAGGGAAACGGACATACATAGGAGAAAAACGATTGCTGTGTTACGGACACGTTAGAAGGGCGGAAGAGCACAGATGGATAAAAAGTCCTATGGGAAGATGGAAACGAGGAAGGCCACGGAGATCATGGCGCAACGAAGTATGGAGAACCGAGAGCTTAAAGAGGGTGAATGGAACAACCAAGAAGGTTGGAGAGTAAGGTTGACAGAAGGAAGACAGTGACAACTGTAAAAATCCTTTATATATACCACCAATCAAAGACAGGCTTTTGAAAAGCTAGCTAAAAGGTAGCTGTACTTTTTAGAGCTAGGGCCATCGTAAATTTTAACTGGTAGTGGTTGAAATTAATTAGATAAATTGCATCACGCAATATAAACTCTTTAAAAAATATTGCATTCAGAGAATGATTCATTGTACTTTTGGATCAAGTAGCAATTCGTTTCGGAGGTTTAAAAAAAATTGGTAGTCCAGCATATGAAATAATGGTAAAGTACATCATATACATACTTATACAGAATGAAACACCTAAGAGCTTCTATAATGTAATAAGATAAAAATGGAGATCTTTGAATTTGTCTTCCTCAATTCCAGTGCAAGGGAAAATTTTCATTTGTCCTCCCTGTATATAACAGAAAACTAAACTTTGTCTGATAGTACAATCTAATGTATTCTGTTATGGCCGTTTGATGAATTACGAATATTTTAAAATGTTTCCATGGAACACAGACTTGAACTTAGCTCAAAGTATATACAGGGTGTCCCGCAACAGAACGGCCATTGCTTAAGGATGCGTTACTGCGATGATTTTAAGTCAAAATTTCTTTGCGAACATATGCTCTAAATTCCATTGTCCTGGAACTACGGTTATTTTCTGTTTAAATAAAAAATCAGCTAAATAGCCGAGTCGGGAGAGGGGGGGCTGCATACATCCTTAAGTGACACAATAGGACAGAAGTAAATATAAACACGATCGGGAACAAGAAAAAAGGCATTAGTTACGTGGTTGTACAACAAGCTATGTCCTGATACCTAAGAATGCACTACTAGTACGCCAGTTATTAATGGCACACTATATCTATCTGTGTACTTATTTCTGATTTGATTATATAATATTTTATGAAAGTGCTGTATACCATATATATTTATTAGTTATATTTATGTGTATTCCAGCAAGTAAGATATCATTAATGATTTTGGCCAATTAAGTAAATTTTGTCGAAAAAGTATTATACCAAGGTACTATCTTTGAAATTCTTCTACATTTTTGTTTTGTATCTGTTGTACTTATAAATGTAGTTTAGGTAAATTATTTTACAATTATGAGTTTATGAGTTTACTTTGAAGAAAGCAGAAAGCAATTGTCACGATGTGCATTCGCGTGTGGCTTTTGTATGGTTATTGAGATGATATGTTTCATTTCGTCATTTAATTTTTGTATTTCAGACAATATAATGATATAATGAGATTGAAGAAAATATTGCCACTTGTAGCGAAACGCTCCTTCTGTTTACTAACGCTAACGTAAAATTACTTGTTTCTAAGTTTTATGTCGAAGCCAGTTTAACAAATAGCTGAAAGCAATTACTATCCACACTAATTCCACAAACACGAATTCATTTGTTTAAAAACAATCATAAAGAACTTAGAATGCAGTATTATTTTAGCAGCATTCCGAAAACAACCTGAACGCAATGCCATCAAAACAATTTTTAAATTATAAAAATATTGTCAGCGGAATAACATACATTTTGAGGCTTCTTCATTCGGGGAAAAGGTTTTAAAATGAATTGCGTATAGAGTGAGACATTAAGAGCCTTTTAAATGGAAATCTTAGAGTATTACCAAGGGACTTGAAGATTTGCCGGCATTAAAATTAGCAGGAATTAAATTTAAGTGGAAGCCGTGCGTACTACAAAAAGATTACGCTAAATTCAGAGATTTTTATAAGCATGGAATTTAAATTTCACCAAGTTAATACTTCAGTCAGCAGAGTTGCTAAGAGCAAACGGTCAATTCTGAAAGATCCAGTATCTATAAGTAGGAACAGAAGCTATTTATAAAAGCTATTAATTAAAATATGTTCAAATACTTACATTCAACGGTAACACTCAGGAGACATATCGTCAAACCAATTGTTATTTTCAACATTTTAGGAAAAACTAACGCATTCACTCGGCTTCCAGTTTCCACTCAAAAGCAAATTGAAATATTAATTGGTTTTGCTGCTAAGCATGTAACACTTCTGCAGCTTGCAAAAGATAACTTACTGTTGTTGTTTATTTTTAGAGATATCAGAGAGGTTATTTACTGAGTTCAGTTTATGCGCAATTTACAAAATGCCCGATAAAAGATTCATTTCCTTAAATTAACGCTATCACTGGAACTTGTTTCCACAATAACAAAAAATTGAGGATGTTACAGACCATCGACAGTTAATTAAATATTTATGAAACTGGAAATTTTATCATGGTGGCGCCTGTACGAAAACAGCTGGCTTCTCGTAGAACTTCGCGACTTCTCTCTATGTTGGAGGATATCAGATTTGGTTCCTAACGTAGGCATTTTTCAACGCAGCCGTTTGATGTCTGTAGGAAATGAGACAATCGCTGCAATTTGAAGGATACTCCAGGTCTACTTTGGGTATGCTTCTTTGACACATTTGATATATCTGGAATCAATTTGCTGCTTTATCAGCGGTTTGCAAAATAAAAAACGGAATTGTCAGTTTCGAGTCACCATTTGATACGCTTGGGTTGCCGATTTTCCAAAATATGCCCTTTGAAATAAACGATATTCAATTTTCACTTTTTCTTCTGATCTCTAATGGAATATAAAAGTAGGTAGAAACTGGCATCTTTGTACTTTATAGTTGTGCATGTGTACTACACAAAATCAGAGTTACATAATACATTGCAAACTGTATTTTCTAAGAACAGAATCCATTGATTATAAAAGTAAATTTAATACGGGTCACAACGTATGCTTCCAAATCGGCATTTTAAGTGACATGGTGATACGGTCCACAACGTTAATTCTTTATTATTCTAATTACGAAGACCTTATATAAAATCCCTGCTTTATAATACCCGCAATTTTCTGAAAACTCATTACATTGTTCTTTATATTTTTAAAATTGGTTTAATTAACTGCGTCATTAAGGGCCACGGGTAATGACAAAGGAAAAACTAACTCCTCGTTTCGAGCTTTTCAATTACTTCGCCAGGGGCTTCCATAAAAAGAAAATTGTACTTTACCTTGTTTTGTACCTTTGTTAGGAAGGAAGTCGTAAACCAGCAAAGAATATTGTACTTAGCTGTGGTTTGCGGAAGTTTAGTTGCTCTCCAAATTGGCTATCTTTTTTATGTTCGTGAAGCAGCAGGGCTGTAGTTGTATTTGCATTCAAAATCTGTTAATAGATTCCATTTGGTCTCTAAGGTATATAGAATGGCACATCTGCAAACTATCTTTTAAGATGTAAAAGAATAATATTTGAATACTAGTGTTTTTAGAAATTTTCGAACTCAAATTTGAAGTACTCAGAACTTCATATATGTCGAAAAAACTTATTATATTGTAAATTGAAAAATACGCAATACATAAAATAGTATTTCTGCATATATTAAATATCTTCAGTTTAAGTAAATCAGATACATTGGCGGAAAAAGCTCAGAAGAAGTTTGTGTTGATTGCTGTAAGCCTTTTATATTGTGACTTTAGCACCTGTATAAATTTAATTTAAACACAATTAGTGTATTGAATTTAGATAAGCCAACTTTAGTTACAATCGGCGTTTGATCACCACTGCGCGGCGATTCCGGACAAACGCTTCGGCCGCGAAATGCACAAAGCTATCGAGCGAGCTGCCATAGCACAGTTCCACCAAAATCCTCCTAGAAAATAGCCCCACCGATCGGTAGCCAGGAGGTTATAAAAGCGAGATGCCTAGCCCATGAAAGATAGTTAAGTCCAACGCTCCAGCTTCACCAGCCTTAAGCCCCAAAGGAAGCTTAAGCTCCGAGTCTTGCAGCCAGAGCAGTGTTGAGCTCTACTAGTCGCTTTTCCGTAATTTACGAGTTGAGAGCCTTTTTTGTAAAACTCTCCTAAACCTACCTTTCCAGCCGATACTTCTATGGTACAATTCCTTGCTAGAGGCTGTTCTTGTGAGCCAACCCGATACCTCGGTGGTCTCGGTGGGGAACCACCCTGCTGAGCCCGCTTGCCAGCCACGCTGAGTCAACATTCCCTGCTGATCCCCTCCCCCTAAGGGCCCGATTTGGAAGCCGCACGTCAGTACTGACCGCTGCAGCTGCCGTACCGATTTACAACGTCGGAGGAAAGTACCTGGAGGCCTGACTTGTCGCCCCAAACCGATCCCGAAACCTAGATAGCGGCTCCACGACGTATTACTACGTTCTAAGTTGGCATTGCTCATTCCTTGCAAGAGAGATCTTTGTGCTGTTAGCACCGCCATAAATAAGCACAAAACCGACTTACGTGACAAAGCAGCGTTCTTTTGCCTCTAGAAGAAGGTCCCGCAGCCCTCCCGGTAAACTTACAGTATCCTGGAATATCCTGAAGAACGCAGCTTAAGTTTTTGTAATTCAAGATGATCGAGACCGATTGCCTGTCATGTCAGGTAAAGCTCATATAACCACGCACAACGGGAGAAATACTACATTCAAGGATCCCTACATTAGAGTGATGCATTTCAGTGTATCTGTAGTCGTACGTATTGCAGTGGAATACAAAAACCCAGCAGATATTCCAAAACTTGTAGAAGGTCTGAAACTTTTGGCCAAATCTGATCCTATGGTACAGTGTATCATTGAAGAATCCGGTATGTATTTACCGCTGCCGCTAGTGAATTGCACTTGGAAATCTGTTTGAAGGAAGAAGGTCATACCTGCATCCTCATCAAAATATCCGATTCTATTGAATCTTACCAAGAAAGTGTTGGTGAGGAATCAAATCAAGTGTGCTTCTCCAAATACCCCAACAAGCACAACAGATTGTTCTCGAAGGCGTGCCCCATGCCTGATGGAGTTGCAAAAGATATCGATGATGGTTACGTAAATTACTTTTCTCTTTAAATTCAAAAGTTTTCACCGGTCTCGTACTCTGTTGATAATTACGTCCATCTTTAACCTAAATGCTTATAGTTCTACAAAACGCAATAAAGCAAGCAGCGCTGTCTAGACGTGCCAAAAAGCCACATACCGATCGAGGACGCGGCATTGGCTGCCTATCTACGCAAGTGTTTCCATGTTTCCCAAACTCGAATAGACCCTTTATTTACTGTCGTGTAAATAAATTTGTATAATTGATTCAATTTTAGAAGGTTTTGTGTAGTATTTATAAAGACCAATATATGAATGTTATTCAGACTACTTTTAATCTATTTTCACTCGAAAATAAATCGTACCTAATATTACGGCCAAGTAATGGAGAAAAGCTGATTTTGCTAAATTTAGTTCGACCAGAGCAAACGTTTACCAATTCAAAATATTACAATATATGATGAGGCACTCAAAGGAAGCCGGAATCGAATGTGACGGGCGAATGATAAGTAGAGGCGCGATGCGCCAAAAGGTGTCGCGAGTCAACACTATTTCGACTCAGTGTACCAAGTGGCGTGGCTCTGGGTTGACTATTTTTTCTCTGTCTTTTTTCAAATGATGCAAGTTGGTGATTTACATGACGAAGTTTTGTTTCTTTTAGGGAAAACGACTAATGAAATTGTTTTAATGCTTCAAGAAGCTTTAGGTAGAACACAAGCGTGTGAGTGGCATTCGCGTTCTAAACGAGGTGATTTGAAAGGCCATTAGCAACCGTACACTTGCGTTCCATCTAAAGTTTCTGCGATGAGAGCTTCTTCAAGCATTAAAACAATTTATACTATCGTTGTCTCTAAAAGAAAATAAAACTTCACACATAATCTTTGTTTTCTATTACTGAACGAAAATCGCCAAGTGCAGACACTTGAAAAAAGGGGTCTAGGACACTTCGCCCAAAGTCCATAACCCCCAATGCCCACAACGCCCAAAGTGCGCCCACAACCCCCAAATATTTAGCAGGCCCACTTCGCCCAACGCGACCACAACGCCCAAAGATTTTCTAGGGCCACATCGCCCAATCAGTTGGCCCATAACCCCCAAAGCCCACAACGCCCAAACTCTTAGCAGGCCCACTTCGCCCAACGAGTTGGCCCATAACCCCCAAAGTCCATAACGCCCAAAGTGCGCCCACAATCCCCAAATATTTAGCAGGCCCACTTCGCCCAAAGCGACCAGAACGCCCAAAGATTTTCTAGGGACACAACGCCCAACTAGTTGGTCCATAACCCCCAATTAGCTTCGTGTGAATTCGGCATTTCCTTTTTAAAACGTGTATTTCTGCCTGTATGATCTTAAGTTTGTTTTCATTCATTCATAAAGTTCAGAGGTATACCTTAAGCCAGTGTCTTTATAGAATGTGTTTACAATAGTTAATTTTTTACCACAGTGATTCTGAATGTCTTTTTTATGGAAAATCGTAAAGAAGATGGCACTTTTCTTAACTATTTTATTGAAGTTGATAATTATAAATTTGTCAGTTGTAAACTGAAGTCATTTTGACCACATTTTGAGTTACAAGATACTACTATGAAGAAAATTACGTGTACAACACATATCCAAACGTTACTTTTTTAATGAGTTTGAAGGTTATTTTTTTTTGCATATTCGTATCTGGTACTCGAAATTTTATCATAAGACTTCAGAATTTATAAGTGTCAAATTGACAATTCGCAATTTCAATAAAATAGTTAAAAAGACTTACTTTTTCACGAATTGGTAATTAGAAATTTAAGTGACTGTGGTAGCTAAGTATGAATTATGTACGAGTATAAGGTATATTATAATGAAAATCGTACGACACTCATCAATGACCAATAGAAAAATTAGTTCACGAGCCGTATCCAAGACAACAAAAAAAATTCTTGGAAATTTTTTGTAGGTAGATCAGCCTAACTTTGAGGGCTTGTATCGTTACGATTTTCTTACCGAATCTGCATTCGAGCATTAATTCATATCCGGAAATTATTTTTCGTGCATTCAACAACGTCCTAATTTGCCCTCGCGTCCCGCTCGGGCAAATTAATACGACGTTATTGGAACGCACTCAAAAAAATTTCCGGAAAGAATTAATGCTCTTATGAGATTATATGTGAAAATTATTTTATAGGTTACGAAACTTAAGAAGTCTCAGATTTGAGTAGTGCTGAAAATGAGGAATACATTGCAATGCGTGTCCTTATGAAAATGACTGTACAGTCAGATGTATTATATTAAAGTGTTATGTTCAAGAGTAAAACGTTTACTTTACATTTGTATGTTTCTATTTAATATAAATAATAGTCATTTACTTATATTAGTAGATCTTAATACTATCCCAAACGATTTTTATTGTAAAGGAACGCCACTAATATCAAATAATTGTGACATAAAAATCCTTGAAAGTAGAATTAGGTAGGTACTAATTATATACAGTGTCCTCCAAAATGTCGACATAATATGGGAAAAATTTTTATTTTTGATTTTTCAAAAAAACTTTTTACGTTAATAATTTGTGTTTGTTTAAAAACCTTTTTATCCCCTATCATATATACCGAGTGATTTGTACTTATTTAGAAAATTGAGTTTTTCGAAATTGACAAAATCTGAAAAGTGCTATTTTTCGGAAATTAAGTAAGATTTCAATGATTTTTCTTTATCCAATTACATGTTCTAAAAAAATCTCCCCATTTAGACAACTATAAAAGAACATTTACAGGATTTTTGTAACAGTAATTCATTAACAGGGCTATATTACAGTTTCTTGAAGCCATTTAAATACATATTAATTAGAATTGAAAAATATTTCTCCTAAAAACCGCCTTGCATAAAAAACGTAAAAATTATGCCCACATACTACTTTTCGGCAAATAATAAATAATCTAAAGAAGTAATTACAGTTTTATATTATTTTTTCCAATTATAAATCTTAGTCTTCACATAAAAAAGTTGAATATTGTCTTGATATGTGAAATTTATTTTTAGCTAAAATTTAAAAAAATAGGTGTTTTTGGGTTTGAGATTGTTCAGTTACCTAAAAATAACACACTCTAAAAAAATCTCACTGAAATCTTACATAATTTCCGAAAAATTGCACTTTTCAGATTTTGTCAACTTCGAAAAACTCAATTTTCTAAATAAGTACAAATCACTCGGTATATATGATAGAGGGTAAATAGGTTTTTAGACAAGCACAAATTATTAACGTAAAAAGGTTTTTTGAAAAATCAAAAATAAAAATTTTTCCCATATTATGTCAACATTTTGGCGGACACTGTATATAATTAGTACCTACCTAATTCTACTTTCAAGGATTTTTATGTCACAGTTATTTGATATTAGTGGCGTTCCTTTATAATAAAAATCGTTTGGGATAGTAGATCTTAAGAAATAAATATAAGTAAATGACTATTATTTATACCGGGTGGCCATAAATATCTGATATCACATTACCTTTGGAATCAACACCGCTTTATTAAAGTGATGAATCCAACTAAACACGCCCGTATGCATAGTCATTCGCCAGCGGCTCGCCGGCGACTCGCCGAAGTTTCGTTATGAATAGTATGTTGGCGGCACTGTACATCTATGTCAAATTCGAGGTTAGCAGGTTAGATTTTGTGTCAGTTTATGTCAAAACTGACGGAAAACCTAACCTGCTAACTTTTAATTTGACATAGACATGCAGTGCCGCCAACATACTATTCATAACGAAACTCCGGCGAGTCGCCAGAGAGCTGCTGGCGAACAACTATGCATACGGGTGTATATGTCATTAGTGTCATCACAACTAAAATTCCTTACAGATTGCAATAAGTATTGAAGTTAGAACTTCAGAATCCAGGGCACATTCCCATCCTCTTATTTGCATTTTATTACATTTCATACCAATACTTATTAAGTATAATTGAAATATAATGCTAACCAACATTTATAAGTAGCTAATTCCATGGCTACCGGGATTTCAGATATTTATGGCCACCCGGTATTAAACAGAAACATACAAATGTAAAGTAAACGTTTTACTCTTGAGCATAACACTTTAATATAATACATCTGACTGTACAGTCATTTTCATAAGGACACGCATTGCAATGTATTCCTAATTTTCAGCACTACTCAAATCTGAGACTTCTTAAGTTTCGTAACCTATAAAATAATTTTCACATATAATCTCATAAGAGCATTAATTCTTTCCGGAAATTGTTTGAGTGCGTTCCAACGACGTCGTATTAATTTGCCCGAGCGGGACGCGAGGGCAAATTAGGACGTTGTTGAGTGCACGAAAAATAATTTCCGGATATGAATTAATGCTCGAATGCAGATTCGGTAAGAAAATCGCAACGACACAAACCCTAAAAAGAAGTAATGTCTACCTACAAAAAATTTCCAAGAAATTTTGTTGTTGCCTTGGTTATAGCTCGTGAACTAATTTTTCTATTGATCATTAATGAGTGTCGTACGATTTTCACATATAATCTCATAAGAGCATTAATTCTTTCCGGAAATTTTTTTGAGTGCGTTTCAACAACGTCGTATTAATTTGTCCGAGCGGGACGCGAGGGCAAATTAGGACGTTGTTGAGTGCACGAAAAATAATTTCCGGATATGAATTAATGCTCGAATGCAGATTCGGTAAGAAAATCGTAACGACACAAACCCTAAAAAGAAGTAATGTCTACCTACAAAAAATGTCCAAGAAATTTTGTTGTCTTGGATACGGCTCGTGAACTAATTTTTCTATTGGTCATTAATGAGTGTCGTACGATTTTCAAGGGTAATACCACAAGCAGTGGATATATTTTTGACAAATATTTTGTCGTTTCCATGTAAATTATTGCGTTTAAATTTCACGATATAAAATCACATCAAAAATGTCACGAGCCGAAGGCGAGTGACATTTAAATGTGATTTTGTTGAGTGAAATTTGCAATAATTTCTATGGAAATGGTAAAATATTTTTAAAAAATATATCCACTTCGAGTGGTATTTGGGACGACTATTTAGCAATATTAATACATAACGATTAACTTTATTGAAAAATAATCCAGCAATTAATATAATTATTCATTCTCAATTAAATTCAGCGGAATACTTCCAAACCACAGCATTTTAAAATTTTTAAAACAAGCCACACAGTTTGTTGGGGTTTAGTGTTACGTAACCTAGCGATATCACTAAGGACAGAACATCGTTGCTAAGCGATACTCGCAACAAGGCTATTTATTTTTTGAGTACGTACATTGTTTTGTGAATATTTTGCATGGTGCCCAATATTCAGTGATATACTGCTGTTATTGGTTGAAAAAAGCAAATGTCTGCAATGTGATTGGCTTATATGTTATAGTGTTGAATAGTCATTATAATATACCTTATACTCGTACATAATTCATACTTAGCTACCACAGTCACTTAAATTTCTAATTACCAATTCGTGAAAAAGTAAGTCTTTTTAACTATTTTATTGAAATTGCGAATTGTCAATTTGACACTTATAAATTCTGAAGTCTTTTATGATAAAATTTCGAGTACCAGATATGAATATGCAAAAAAAATAACCTTCAAACTCATTAAAAAAGTAACGTTTGGATATGTGTTGTACACGTTATTTTTTCATAGTAGTATCTTGTAACTCAAAATGTGATCAAAATGACTTCAGTTTACAACTGACAAATTTATAACTATCAACTTCAATAAAATAGTTAAGAAAAGTGCCAGCTTCTTTACGATTTTCCATAAAAAAGACATTCAGAATCACTGTGGTAAAAAATTAACTATTGTAAACACATTCTATAAAGACATTGGCTTAAGGCTTAAGGTATACCTCTGAACTTTATGAATGAATGAAAACAAACTAAGATCATACAGGCAGAAATACACGTTTTAAAAAGGAAATGCCGAATTCACACGAAGCTAATTGGGGGTTATGGACCAACTAGTTGGGCGTTGTGTCCCTAGAAAATCTTTGGGCGTTCTGGTCGCTTTGGGCGAAGTGGGCCTGCTAAATATTTGGGGATTGTGGGCGCACTTTGGGCGTTATGGACTTTGGGGGTTATGGGCCAACTCGTTGGGCGAAGTGGGCCTGCTAAGAGTTTGGGCGTTGTGGGCTTTGGGGGTTATGGGCCAACTGATTGGGTGATGTGGCCCTAGAAAATCTTTGGGCGTTGTGGTCGCGTTGGGCGAAGTGGGCCTGCTAAATATTTGGGGGTTGTGGGCGCACTTTGGGCGTTGTGGGCATTGGGGGTTATGGACTTTGGGCGAAGTGTCCAGGCCCCGAAAAAAGACATAGAAGAAACTAATCAACTCTAAACCACGTTACTTGGCAGACTGAGTCTGAATAATGTTCACTAGCGACACCTTCTGTCGCATTGCGCCACTACTTATTGTTCCCGCCTCCTATTTCAATTCTGGTGGGTACCCCCTTGTACGGTGTTAATAATTTGTTTGAAAGGTAGCGGACGTCACATAATATATAGATACAGTTAGTTAAAGGTCCTACTTGTTTTACACTAGATTATATATGCATTTATTTATCTGATTCGTAAGTTTCGGCAGCCGATTCTATCATTTCCTTTACCATAATCGTAACAGACCCTTTTTCTAATTCCTAGCATTGTTTTCTTAAAAAGTTGCACCAATTTTTTCAATTACCTTCACCCTATTGGTGATGTGCATGTAAATCTATTCGATTATTCTTGTTATATCCGTTCGCGCATTCGCTCTGTTCTCAGCGGTCTCGGTAAACATTTTCCCAGTCGAGGATGTTTAATTAAAATATTTTTGTCAGCTAATTAAGTCTTTGTATGCTTTTCATACACACATAGTGGCTGGTGGTCAAAGTGTAATGTAAAAGCTTATTTTATTTTACGTAATCGTAATAGTGGTTTTTACATGACAAATGTGATATCACTAAGCCGAATATTTGGTTCCGATTTTTTTGTGTGTATAATTTCTTCTTGAATTTTAGTCCTACTTTACAATGTTTTAACGCAAAGAGCATCTATTAGTTATTAATCTGCTTGCATTTTGTTCTTTATAATTTAAACTGCATCATAACGAACAATTTCTCCATAATATTTTTGATGCGATTTCTGTAACGTAGAACTTGTAAACTTTTCCTTTGTAAGCGAGTTACAATATTATAGATGCTACTAACTAATGAGCATGTAAACACACTGTATGCATATGGCTTGCATGCCGGTAATGCGTTAGCTAAAAAAGAAAAACATCAAAGAGATATTCTAGTAAAAGGCTGCCTACTAATATTTTCAGTAATTCATATAATTCGTTGAAATAACAAGGCGCTATCAATTCGAGTTTTATTGAATATTAAAGTTCTATATTAGTATTACAGCACGAAATATGGTTACACGGTATGTTGAGTTACTTTAAGTTTTTCTGGCGTTTTCTTAGTTTGCATACTCACTGGTTGGACAATTTCTGGACGCGCCATTCTGTATTAGTTTTCTACGGTTTTGACAGCGTTAATTTACTGTGCGTTAAATGAAAATATAGACATTATTCCTGGAGCCCGATTTACGTCTGTGGGATACGTTTACGTTTTGTACACACCTTGATCCGTTCCGGACGCAGCATATCTCCCACCCAGGGAACATCCTGTGGCCTTTTAAATGTCATAGTTTATTACTGCATTTACAAATGGTCTTAAGTTTCTTTATTTACTTATTTGCGATGTCGGTCTAATATGCTTCACGTTTTCTTTTTCGGGTAAAACTTATTCTTAATTGCCAAATTCCTTCATTATCACTATTTTGGCAAAAGTCACTCAGATGGTTTTCCGAGATATGTCACAGGTAAGTGTAAAAACTGAAGACCTTCCGTTATAAAGCTAATTGTTGATTAGCAAAATTAGCTAAAATTCATGTAACAGGTGGTCGAAAAATGTATTATTAAACTAACTTTCAGTCGTAGAACTTCATTCATGGCTTGCGTAGGCTAGTAGAAACCTAAACATTTTATGATCTACTCTCTGAACATCAAATTCTTCGTAAACGAAGTTGACCCTTGCCAGTTACGTCTGCTAGATTTTATCTATGTAAGTACGTGAAACGAGTAGATTCAACAAAATTACAAGTACTGGGAATAACAGAACAATAGTTATATAAGTTCCTTATATTGATACTTTTGTAGCCACACACAAGCACTGCTAGTTTTCTCGAGTTGTTTCAATTTTGTGTTTAACAGCATTTCCCCGTTTGACGTCTATAATCTGGTAGAAGATTTAGTTACTCATATAAGTCGAAAGTTTTGGTTGATGAGAGCGTAACCATAGCGGTTGACTTAACAGAATGAAGTTATTAACTTTCATTATACCACAAGGTAAGAGAGCACGCCGGTTCATTAACACACTGGGGCGGAGAGGTGCTCAATTTGCTCCCGATATTAATATTAAAATTAGGCTAATAATATTCAGGAGCAGCACTCGTCGTCTGCATGTGCGCCTTAGATTACAATTTCGTAAAACACTCGCGGCGTCATAATCGCAAATTTAAATTTTAAATTATTGCCTTATGCAACTACAGAAACAGCTTGAGTTGTAAGTTTCCGATAAAACCCAACATCATACGCCGCCCTATGAATTTCAAAGAGCACCACTTGCATATCATTATCCCTTATTATGTAGGGGTGGTTTTGAGCGAAAACGTTTTGCAACATATTTGAAATTACTATAATATTCAATTTCAAACGCTATACAGAATCTAAATTAATATTTTTAGGGATTTTTAGAGATTATTACAATGGCGGGTTATGATCGAAAACGGGCCGCTTATATACTTCCATTGGAACAAATCACAGCCGATACAAAGGATTTGAAATTATATAGAATTTTGCATGCAAAAAAGCTTGTCTGATGTTGCAGCTGTCACCCTTCTAATGCAGTTAAGAAAAATAATTGAAGCGGACTATGTAGTTAATTTCACAGTAACAGATTATCAGCTTGAAATTGGATAAATAGATTATTATACCTTTGCAATGTGTTTGCATATAAGATGGATTAGTCATTTCTGCCACTCTTTATAATTTTTCTTTTATTCAGACTCTCATCGTCCACTAATGAACATAGTCCTTCCGTTATATTTCCATGTTGTCAGTATCATTTGCAAATTGAATCCCGCCGTATGTGGGGTGCACCAATAAGAAGAAGGGGTTAGCGTTTTCGTGTAGTTGAGCACGTCACGCTAAAGTCAGCGCGGGCAGGACAGTTCAGTTGGAGATTGGAGTAGTAGTTGAACAACGCACAGGGAAGTTATTTTGTGAAGTGAGCGTTACGCTCATCTCGTGCCAAGTTGGTAGAGAACGGGTTCGCTTATTTTTAAAGTTGAAAGGAACCAGTCAAGCTGATAGTGTTTGTTATTGTAAGATAAGCGTATCGTTCCGCGTCATTGGAAATTCTAAATTTTCGTCATCAAGTAAGGCGAACATTTTATATCGACTCCAATTGGATTTAAAGGAACCAGTAGCGTGACTGGAGGCCTTGCATCTCAGCAGCCGTCTCTGAATATCGGCGAATTCCTGAAGAAACCTTCCGTACATTGCGTATAGATTTGAGCTAATTGATCGTGGAAACTTTTGAAGTACTATTGTCCATCATTTTAAACTCCTAGTTTCACATCGATCTTATTTGCTAATGTTTGATTATTATTGCATGACATAGCTACAATTAAGAGTGTTATCCTTCAATTTCTATGTTGAGTGGTTCTTCAAAGTTTGATTAGACCAATAACCTGATGTGATGTCATCCGCGTGCTTGGTTTTTCCGTTGACAGTAGTGCCTACACCTTTTTAATTACATTTTTTAGATGTATTTCATAGACTTAAGATGAATATAATAGTCCTTATCCTATACTATCATAGAACTATTGAGGCAGAATATTTCAGAACGCATTTGATTTATCTATGACGTTCTTGTATTGAGTAGATGCAAATTTTCCCGAACAAAATAGAAGGCGCAGATATAAAAGGGTAGCAAACTGAAAGGCTCAATTTGATAACTAAATATGCGCGTACAGAGTAAATCTAATAAAGGTTATTAAGTAACAAAAGAATGGGGATACGGAATTGAACCGTGCCATTATTGAGGTCGAAGAACTCAACATTCGGCCCACTTCCGTAAGGGGCTTAATCAGGAGGAAAAGCAAAAGATCAGGGTAACTCAACGTGTAAACCACGTCACACGCAAAACTCTTTTGTAATCGAAGGGATAGAAGAGCATGGTAACTCAACGTGTAACTCACGTCAGAGCGAAATTCTTCTATCAATCGAAAGGAGGTTTCATAAAAAGGGATCTTGTAGCTGATATGGTGTTGGTGTTCAGCGAGTTTTTACTGAACGACCTGTTTCACCAATGTATACAGTATTACATGAACAAGAAGCTCTATAAACACCTTTAGATGACATGGTGTTTAATTTATCTTTAGGTGAAAAAACTTCCCGTTATCAATTCGCTTGTACACCGGGCTGCTTCCATATCCCAACCCGATAATGTCTACGCTGAATTAAACCATATTCGGACAGTTTTTATGAACAACGGTTGCCGTGCGAGGGATAGGTATACAGTCTGCCATCAATCGCCACCTTTATCCATAGCCACCCAAACCTCCAAAATCCCATCCTCGCGCAGCAATAGTCTTTTTTCCCTATATCCACCAAGTCACCGATCGTGTAGGAAAGCTTCTTCGAAAACAAAATATTAAAACAGTATTCAAACTCCCGAGCAAAACAGTAGGTTCTCTCTTCATCTAAAGATAAGTCAAACACTATATTATCTAAAGTCCTTTGCTCTTGTAATGCTGTATACATTGATGAAACAGGACGTTCAGTAAAAACTGGCATCTTTGAACACCAGCGCAGTCTCGCTTCATTATCAGCCATCGTCGAATACCAACGTGATATTGGCCATAACATCCGTTTGATGAAACTTTCATTATCTCAAATTTCCATTCTTTTTTAGCAGAAAAATTCGTGACTCCATCGAGATTTATAAACACCATAATCATCTCAATCGGGACGAAGGCTTTTCTTTTCGTTCTATGTGGAAGGTGTTAATTAATAAACTGCGACGGTGCTTGCTTATAAATTCTCGCCTTTCTCCTTCAGATTCGCCTCTGGCGTGGTTTATACGTTGAGTTACCGTGCTCTCCTCCTGATGAAGACCTTTACGAAAGTGGGCGAAAAGTTGAGTACTTCGACCTCAATAATGACACGGTCCAATCCCGGAAGTCGTTTGTTACTTAATCACCCTGGCCATGAAAGCCTTCGAAATCGTCTAAATAGAGGTAAATTTATACCAGAAAGAAAACGTTGAAATACGCAATGTGGTCTGTTTCAGCTGTCACTATCGCTCTTCTTATAATTAATATTTTTTAAGTTTCAGCATTGTTGCATTTTTAGACTTTTTGTATTTACAAAATGTACATTAAGACCTTTCTAGCAACGAAAGGCATCCCTCATTTCTTAATTTCAGGTTCTTGATTCCCAGTTATGGTATGTTTTATTTAGCTGTTAGTTTGTTGCTTCACTTATATGCCAATAAATAAAATACGAAGCAAAAGAAATTTAATATTCTAATCAAATCAGTACAAATTGGCAGATATAACCATACTAATGCTAAAGCGACTACCAATGTAGTGAGTCTTTTAAGGTAGTAATCGCCCTTTGTACAGTGTTGCCCATTGTCTGATGCTTTGAAATTTCGTAATTCTGTTGAATGATTGGTTTCCTAGACTTCCCAGACACAGAGCAGACATTCTTCTAAGGCTTGAGCTATTTGCAAGTTGGAGTTCCAGATATAGACATCCTTCGATGTATTACGAATTCCCTGAGTTCTTTCCAAAGTCTATCAGAAGCTAAAATTGATAAGCCATCTTTTCATCATTATTGCGAACAAATTCTCTATGGATAAACAAAAAAAACGAAAAAACTGTATAACTCCGCGGCCTGAGTCTAAATCTATCTTAATTTTTTTATGTTAAAATTACTACGTTAAGCTCGATTTAGTACTACGAAACATATTTTTAAAAGTATGTCTTTGCTTGAATTATTAATACTTATATAACTGTCTTTAACTTTTACTATCTGAGCCGTTTTTGTATGCCACGACATAAGTAAACAGAACCTGCTTTAATAAAAAACCTCGAAATTAAGTTGTTAATAAATAAATTTTATTTCATTTTTTAAATGCAATTATAAGTAGATAATATTTTGCTCAGTTCAACACAACTCAATAGGTTATAAAATCTTAAATGTCGAACAGGTTTGGCACGAAGAATGTCGCCTTAAGTAGGGGCAATTAACGTTGATAAACGAACGCTTTACTTGGAGGCATCTGCAGGAACGAATAAATTTAATTTTCCGGCTTTTGTAAGCACGAACCCTTTCACTTTTGGTTAGCTATTCCTTGAATAAATGCGGAATGGGTAGCTACTTTGCTGGCGTTTATTCATCAGGCAAGTGCATTCGCAGAAACACACTTTGTTAAACACAAGTATGTACTCTACTAATTTCCCGCAAACATCAACGCTGCAAAACTATTAAACTTTATTAGTACAGATTACGACCTATTGGCGAGCTTTTGATTCTGCTATATATTTTTGATATATTTAACACTTATATTTCAATCCTGGTTACGCAGTTTACCCACTGGTGGTGTGAATAGAACACATATTGTATTGTGAAAATCAATCTAACCCTGATTGGTCTAAATGTAATTTGCTGTGGGTTTAAATTCGATTTCGCAGAACTATTACGTTCTCAGATAGTAAAAAACTCATATTTGGCCTTGAACAGCTTCCATGTAAACTTTTTTTTGTGCGGCAATGAATGGAATGTTGAAATATTTATGGGTGTACCCCAAGGATCGATTTTGGATCAAATTAAATTTTTTGTATGTGATCATGATAAAGTACTAAGTGATGCTTTAGTTACCATGCACAATGACGATTATGGTGTTTAAATCTAAACATGAATTGTTGGAAACTACTGGGTGGACTATAAGTCAAGTTACTATTGAAAAATCCAATAACTTATTAATTTTTAGGAATAAATAAATTAGAGGAAATCTAAATAAACACGTAGACTGTAGAAATCTGGACATACAAATACATAGTGTGTTAAATTTTTAGGAATGTACGATAAGGAATGTTTAACGTGGAGACCTCACTGTGAACATTTAGTTTTCAAAGTACTTTCTGTTCTATATCTATTTAAAGGTTTAGGCACTCAGCTTCTACTCAAATAAAAGCCGAGAAGAAGGAGAAATGGCCATAGCTAAACCAAATGGTGTTGATTAGTTATATAAGACTACGACGAATGCTAAGTCCTACACGCATTTACTAGTCAAACAACAACTAGAATAATTATGACTGACATTAACAATCAAATCACATAAAGATGTATTACAATAACTGTTTTATACGCGAACATTAAACTGCATTAAGTTCGATCCTGCACGTAATGCTTTCCGCGCTGTATTTTGCCATATTCGCTGTATCTATGATATTCCTGCGAGGAACTGCCGCTTGACGTCACAATTTGACACGATAGCTTTCAGTAGAGCACAAAAACGTCACCCGAAATGGGAAGCTAGGTGACGAAATATGGTGCAATTTACTAATTTCGTGCAGATACGCAATGCAAATGTTTTCCAGCTGTGGGAAACTTCTTCACGTTGTTAAAATAACCACTGTCTGGAAGTCTTGCAGCTTCTGGATTAATAGCGTCAAGCAGGAAATGCTGCCAGTTTGTATGTGCACGGCTATTCCTCGAGCACGCAAAGCTACAATGAGATCTGGCTCTTGAAGGGGGTCGTTGTTTCAAACCCACGCAATAAATACACTTTTTGAGTGTTGACCCAATTTGTCAGCGCGAAGGAACCGCCTGTTTCTTGCAAACGTTGCGCAGCTAATGTCGCTCCTCTTGCTCGAGCTCCTCTTTCGCGCTTTAACCAACTGCTTCCAGCGGTGTTGGCAAAAACTGTACACCAAAAACCGGGGTTGCCAAATGACGAAGTATCACGGCCACTGGCCCTCTTTCGAAACTTCACTAAATTTACTTACAGGTAAATATTACAATGCATAAACATACAAATTCGCTTTATATTACAAGATTATTAATTACTGTTATGGAGCTTCGGTATAGCTGGGCCAAATTCTGTTTCAGCTACCTAGTTGATAACCATAATAAAACATCCTTCAAAGCCAAGGTTGAGTGCAACTAATGGAATAATGGAATTCCACTATTGTTACCGCATAATATATTGTTATTTCAAACACAAATTTTCGTTAATATACAAAATGCTCTAGACATCTTTTATTATGTATTGCTACTAAGTAGTGCAGAAATATTGAGTCCTGATAGAATATTTTACTATTAGCACATCAGAAAAACTATAGTTAATTTTGATAAAAGAAGTTCCATTGCGTTTGTTTACTGTGATGTGTAGATAAATTATGGCAAATACTTAAGAGTTATAATAGCATACTCTCACGAATGTTGAATATAAGTACATTTTTTAAACTCAATTTCCTGAATGTCGCAATACGAATTAGTTGCTTTAAATATTAGTTTGGTTGTTTGCTGGATGCGGATAATGCTTTTAGGGTCGACAATTTCATCAAACACGTTCACATATACATTTTCATAAAATATTTAATCACCAAACCTGCTATGTTTTTAGTGTATTACTCCCACCAGCTTTTCATTTACAAATTGAGTCTATGAAAGTTAACGATACAAGCTACCTCATTAACTCAACGGTGTTCACGTGAGTGTTTTAGTATAAGCTCATTAAGGGTTTGCCGACGCAAATTGTGCGAACTTGTATTTATAGGAAGGCTGATAAATTGTTACACGCTAATCAAAACTGAAATAAATTGTGAAGATAGCGAGCGAGTTCGAAGTTTTTCGATATATTCATATCCACTGAAGCGAATGTTTCGCACTGAATTATTTATAGCATCCAAAAATGAGCTTTTATGTAAATCTAAAGCGAGTTTTCTGGCAAATTTAATACTCCACCTGAAAATACTAGCTTATATTTGTTGATGTTTGAAATGCTACTATCTATGTTTGTAATTTCTGTTGATTATGCTGTACGATGCAAAAATTAATTGGAAAGCAAGCTGTAAACAGCTGAATTATTAATTTTCTGATAATAGGATGCCGTATTACTGTATTTTATCTACTAGCAACATGATATTGTACATTTTCGTCATAGAAACAAAATATGAAAAGCTACTCATAACTCCCAAGGGACTTGTCCAAATTATTTCTCCCTCAAACTCATGGTAACAAAGCAACTACAATGAACGTCTTAGCAACCATACAATGAGGCAATCCTTGATGTTACTTACATATTTAAATTTTAAATGTCATTATGACATTTTGAAATTCATACTATTTTTACTTTCTTTTACAATAAAGGAAGTATTGGATTCACCCCAAAAATTCGAAATTGAGTTTTCAAAGATCTTCACGTTTTAAAGTCCCCTGAACCCAAAAAACATATTTTTTTTCATTGGTCTGCCTGTCTGTCTGTGTGTGTGTCTGTGTGTGTGTCTGTGAACAGAATATCTCAAAAACGAAAAGAGGTATGGCGTTGAAACTTCATATATATTTTGTGTACTATGTAGATGAAACGGCAAGCTTTTGAAGAAAATCGCATAACCGGAAGTAGGTGTTTACTCTTGTGATTTTTCAGTTTTTTGTGTATTGATGTGAGATAGGTGATTTTCAGTTGAATGGGTCTCTTTTGTTTTTTTACTATTTTTTGTATTAACTCCTATTTTAAATAGAACACCCGGTATATTATTACATTTTTGAATTCACCTTAAAATTCTAGAGAAAATTTGTCTCTTCAACTAACACTCTATTTTGTACCGTTTTTGTAGAATTTGTAATTTTTGAAATTTTTGACAAATGGTTAAAAATTAAAAATGAAATTTTTGACTAATTATAGGAACACTATAAAAGGAAGTTGTGTGAGTGTATCACACCAGATTTTTAAGAATATGCTAGTAGTTAAAATATTGTATGCACCACGGGAGATATTCACGTTCTTTCCCTTCCGTTGACTTACAGACCTCGGGCCAGAGGCCCTCGGTCTGTAACACATGTCAACCTCAGGAAAAAAACATATTCATATCTCCCTTAATGCATAAATATCTATTTCTTGTGAATTGTGAAAATAAGCGCTGAAAGCTGCGATATTGTTAATTGCATATATATATATATATAGTTGGTGAAACTGGAAAGCACGAAATGAAAAAGATTTAGAGTTAATTAATAAGACGTAGTTAGTTTTAGAGAACCATTACATTAATTAAACCTGGGAAATTGCTCTAGCATGCAGGAAGATGTTAAATTTATTTAAATATCAGAGAATAACTGAAGCTAAGTTGATATTCTTTTTAGGGATTAGTAAGTAGTACTAGACTAAGGATTCATATATTGTGACTGAAATATAGGATAACTACGTTTCCTTCCACATAATTAAATAAGTAATTGAAAATAGTTCTACCAGTTGCAATATACTTTACGCAAAAATGAATGGAAAATTCGATTAGCTTAATGACTTGGTCTTACAGAATCAGAAACCCTGAGTTTTAGAAATATTTGTTGATTTTACTTCGTTCACAGTTAATTACTTTGTGGCTTAATGGAAAAGACGTTGAATTAGTAGCTGACGCTCTCAGAATTTAAATCAGAGTAACTTCTATTTTCACAGTGTGTGAAAAATGTATTTCAGTTGAATTAGTTTATTTCTGAAGGATACTAACAGTTTAGAAATATTTGGCGAAGGTGTAATAATAAATGTGACTTTTGCTTATCTTATTTTCAAATGACATTTTCACGTGCTGGCCTTTATGGGTAATTTAAAAATAATTCAGGCTAATAAATTACTTTTTTTCAGTTAATAAGCGACTATAAAACATTAATCATCCCTGACGCACCTTCAGTTTTTAACTTGTGCCTAAAAGAGCTTGGTAGCATTTGTTCAGACTTAATATTAGCGTTTTTATGCAATCTACGAACTTTTATTTGCCGAAACCAGTTGAAGTAGCACTTTACATTTGTTTTTGCAAAATTAAATACTGAGATAAAAATAGCATTGCAAAGCACTTTTTGGTATCACAATACCACAGTTATCGGCCTAGCTTTAAATTTAAAGTAATTTAAACAGTTGAATTTATTGTAAAAACGTGTAATAGGCCCATTTTATCTGGAGACCATTTGATATTTTGGAATAGTCGCCTTCGTACGTTATACACTATTTTCAATCTTCGCAGAACAGGTTAAAGCTATATATTGCATTTTGACATTAAGCTTAAATCTTACAAAATCCAGATTGTTCGCGCCCTGAAACTAACTCGCCTAGAATGCAATTCATTTTGATATATTTTAAATGGTGATTGAACAGTTGCGAAAAGTTCTATCATGTCTGACAAAGCTCACTTTCACATATCGGGATATACGGACTTGTCATTACTGTTGTGATGAATATAAATGATATAAATAAAATAACCAATAATATCTAGTTTTCCCCATATTGCCGACAATTTATTCGGATGGAAATGCGGTTACAAAGTGTTAACAAAATAAAAACATCGAACAAACAGTCGCATAGCTTCGAAAGCAAAATCGAAAATGTTCTAAATTTCCGAAGAGAAGGTGGAGGTCGGAAAATAGCACCATCTTAAAGCTGCGTCCAAAAAGTTTTCGGGCTTTAACACGATACCTAAAGTCACTAAAAGGTACACTTAAAGTACCCACTGCCGCTCTACGTTACCGGACCTATAGAAAAATTGAACAAACATAGTAATAAATTATTGCTTTGACTCAGATTACTAGTTTTCTAGCCCTTAATTTTCAGACTCAAACCTTAAATCTATATAAAAACAACTGTTTTCACTCAAACTTGAAATTTAAGTCAATTCTGTAAAATTTTATTTTGCAAGTTTAGTATGTCTCGTGACATGCAAAGAAGAAAAACGTTTACTGAATTCACAAACAATGTAGTTCTGCAACATTCTGGTTGAGCTAAATCCAATCCCTGTTTTTGTAGTAACACATAAACTACGAATTATGATAACCAAAGCCATTCTCTTGGCTTATTGATAGCTTTTGATGCATGTACTGCAATTACACATTTCGCGTGACACCAGCAGCGAGCTAGAATTACCCCACATCATATCGCCTAGTTCGGAATTATATCCCATGAGATCGAACGGAGTGAAATGCGTCAATAACTGATTAGTATAGTTAGTACTTGCTTGTCTCTAGTAATTGCTTCACAAACACGTAATATCAACAGGAAGACAGCTGACTAAAGAAATATGTTGATTACTGAAAGAGGATTCGTGTAGTATATTTAAAAATGGGGTAGCAG
Source organism: Agriotes lineatus (assembly GCA_940337035.1). NCBI lineage: Eukaryota > Metazoa > Arthropoda > Insecta > Coleoptera > Elateridae > Agriotes > Agriotes lineatus. Next base: position 9,609 of record CALNHX010005970.1, on the reverse strand, counting down.
TAAGCAAAGTATTCTTAATTTTTTAGCTCCTGGTAGCTAAATAACGTGAAACCATCAGCAAAGTCTGAATTTTTAAATCTGTTCTGTGATAGTTTCAAGCTAGACTAGACAGTAGACACTTTAAAAGTTCATAGTCAAAGTTAAGTGCTCATAAACTGTACAACAGTGGCCATATAATGTAAGATTTCGCTGTTCTTTAAAACTATGGCACTTACAAAACTGTTCGTTAAGTATTATTGTGTATAACAAAAGTCATTTTTTATAATTGCAAGCATGAGACGGTTAGGCGACTCATTTATTTTATATAATACATTTTACGTGTTCTTTCTAAGCAATGGCAAAAGGTAGGTTCTTTCTAATTTTACGATTCAGTCGTCTGCGCCTTTTCCTGTACGACACCAGACTGTTCATCAGAAACTGATTATCTAGAAAGCATGTGATTCGATTATAAAAGATCTTAACGTAGATTACTCAAATGAGTGTAAGTAATCGATTGACATATCTCGTTCCAGAACATAATTAGCACCAAATTGCTATATGGCGCTTATATTATATGAAGTTTAAAGAATACAATCTTTAAACACATTATATTTAATTATTTTAGTTAAAGCAGATAATTAATTTTATTGTATTGTTTTGTGAAGACAGCTGAATGTTGTTAAATTTGAAATTTCTTCTGAATTCTACATCACGATGTTTGACTTTATACAAGACAACGGTTAGCAAAACCCGTTGTGACACTTACATTTCCTTGTACGCTAGATTCTATAATTCATTATCTTAAGATTATAAAATCAGGGCAGCTATGGTAAAAATACGATACAGTACGGTCTATTCATTAGGCATGTGCGGCAACCCACACCTTAGACGTCTAATGGTTAAGCAAACAGAAAATTCCACGTATAGCCAAGAAAATAGCAACACTACACTAGTTTCTTCGAACATGTAGGAGTGGAAACGTCAGACGAGAGAATCGTTATGCCCTAATTACTATACAGTTCAGCAGTGCTGCTCTGTAGTAGCTGAAACTGTTTTTTTGCCGTTTTGCTGTAGTTTTTTCCTAGAACATAGGCTTCTTCAAGCGCTTGTGAGTGAAACGGTTGCATATATTTTGTATCATGTTGTGCAGTTTGAAAAATTTAAATTGGTTTCACGTTCTTTCAGATGCCGCAGCTCTTTAGATTTTTGGAAAAACATTGACACTCGTATTTAAGTCCTCTTAGTGTCATGCGCTTAGAATGAAAGATTTCATCATTTATTAAGTCGGCTTCATCCTGTGTAGTGGTGTAATTATTATGGCGTGTGAATGTCAATTCAAGGGTGCATATTCACTTCTTTTGGACGGCATCCGTAGATTTATCGTAGCTGGTTTGATCGTTTAGGCGACGTGCTAACTTTTGTTCACCCGTAATCTTTGAGGCCGCTTTTCACCTGCAGGTATGAATTTGCTTAACAGGGGTATAATGCGTTTCGCGGCTTTTTACTAGGGAATGTCTTTGCAAAGTCATTATACCGCTGTTAGACCAACTTCATCGTGGATAACGCAAAGTTAGGCTTTTTTCTATTATCATATCTTCTTGCGTCACTGTTTATTCATCACTAGACTATTTTATACTTCCGTGCAGTTAATATATGTTCTACGAAAATGTTATTTGTCCCGAGCACCTGATAAAAGGTATAAAGATGTTATCTTGCGTCAGTCATATGTCTGAGCTTACCTGTTTCTCAGCTTTCCATCTGTAGGTATGAATTACAAACTTTTGTTTGATAGGGGTATACTGCGTTTGAAGGCCTTTTGTCTACGGCGTTCGCGGCCTTTTTTGGGGAATAGCTTTGTAAAAACCATGTTACCGCTGTTAGGCCAACGCCATTGTGGATAACGCAAGGTCAGGATTTTTTATATTAGCATATCTTCTTGCGTCACTACACTTCAGTGATATGAGTCCCGATATCACCCCGGCTTAGGAAGTTAAGGAGATACCTGAGCACGTTTAGATTGATTTAAAGTTAAATCACCCTGCTATTAGTTTAACACATTAATTAAATTTAGAAGTTATTCAATTATGTAATGGTTTATTTAGGCAGTATAATGACTCATTTGACAGTCATGCCGATGGAGCTGATCCAGCATCTTCGTTTCTTCGATAAAACTTGATTTTGGGTTTTCTATTGACCTTCGTTGTCCAAAGGTTTTTGTGATAAGCGTCTTGTCTATCAATTATGTGTAAGAACCTAGTTTTTTAAGTGTTCAAAGGGACATCTCTTTTTAGAGTGGTTTCAGCTATACGGATTCAGGCTGTAAGTAATTTAAGTATTTAATTATCTTTTTTAACCCGAAAACTATTTCGGTTCATATCCCCTTTAATAATTCATAAATTTCCAATTTTATCTATTCTTGTTTTAGAAACGCGTATGTACTTCCCTTATTATTTTATTATTAACCCTACGTTTCTGGTGTGTTTTAACAACCGTAGCGTTATCTATGTAAAGTTAATTGTGATGTAATATTTTGAACTGTGCTTTTTTCTAATTTGTGCTAAATTTACTTTTTAATTAAGCCTTGGTTGCTGGTACCAGTTAGCTATTTATTTTAAATAAAATCTTGGTATTTGAATTTACTCCTGCTTTATTCTTTTATTCGAGCTATTGATACCTTCGGATGGCGCGACAATCTATATTGGTATCTCTGTGAACCTCTATTTATGGTTTTGTTATGTTCCTATACCTGCAGTTATCGTCCGGAATACCTTTTCTTGGTGATTGGGAGAATGGGTGTTTTTGTGCACACTGCTAGTTAGATTGAACTTTTCACTGTCACTGATGGCAACTGGTACCCATTTCGTTTCTGTTTCATAACTATAAGAGCCATTTTTCGTAATCTTTACTCACTACATATAATAGCCGATGATTAGAGTTAGCCTAAGCAGTGAACCTATTCAGAGTTGTGTAGAACGGGACAGCTGATGGCTCCTGTACCAGAGCACCTTCAGTGGAAATTGGGCGTTCCAAATGTTCAATGTAAATAGCATGTTATGTTTTTATATTTAGTTACTTAAATTTTGCTATGATGTCATTTAGGTGTACTCTGTCATCGACTTTAGTCATGTTTACAGAACAAGAAAAAAACAAACTTCGGAATTCCACTTCATTTTCTAATTTTTTCAATTTACTGCATTCGAGGTTCAAGTTATGTCGAAGTGATTCGTGTTTTTCACATATGTTTGCGTCTGTCTATTTCGCCGTTTAAAATACCACTACTGACAAACGTTTTTGAATTATTTTGGTATATCTGCTAACTGTAGGTATATTGTAGTTTTTTACTTCTTTTTACAATAAAGGAAATATTGGATTCACCCCAAGAACTCGAAATTGAGTTTTCAACAGATCTTTACGTTTTAGAGTCCCCTGAACCCAAAAAACATATTTTTTTCATTGGTCTGTCTGTCTGTGTGTGCGTCTGTCTGTGTGCCTGTGGGCAGAATATCTCAAAAACGAAAAGAGGTATGGCGTTGAAACTTCATATATAAGTTTTGTGTACTATGTAGATGCGACAGCAAGCTTTTGAAGAAAATCGCATAACCGGAAGTAGGTGTTTACTCTTGTGATTTTTCAGTTTTTTTCGATTCTTTCAAAAACGGGATTTTTTTCAAACTTCACATTTTTATTACATTTTGAATGTGTATTGATGTGAGATAGGTAATTTTCCAGTTAAATACTTCTAAAATCGGTTTCTTTTGTTTTTTTCTATTCTTTTTTATTAACTCCTATTTTAAATAGAACACCCGGTATATTATTACATCTTTGAATTCAGCTTAAAATTTTAGAGAAAATTTGTCTCTTCAACTAACATTTTATTTTGTACCGTTTTTGCAGAATTTGTAATTTTTGACAAATACTTAAAAATTAAAAATCTAATTTTTGGCTAATTATAAGACCACTGTAAAAGGAAGTGTGCGTGTATCACACCAGTTTTTTAATTATGCATAATACTTGTAATAATTAGATGTGCTCAGCGGTATAAAGGAGCTGGATAAACTACTTAAATCATTGTCCAGAATTAAATATTTTTATCGAAATGGAACAAATCACAGCCGATACAAAGGATTTGAAATTATATAGAATTTTGCATGCAAAAAAGCTTGTCTGATGTTGCAGCTGTCACCCTTCTAATGCAGTTAAGAAAAATAATTGAAGCGGACTATGTAGTTAATTTCACAGTAACAGATTATCAGCTTGAAATTGGATAAATAGATTATTATACCTTTGCAATGTGTTTGCATATAAGATGGATTAGTCATTTCTGCCACTCTTTATAATTTTTCTTTTATTCAGACTCTCATCGTCCACTAATGAACATAGTCCTTCCGTTATATTTCCATGTTGTCAGTATCATTTGCAAATTGAATCCCGCCGTATGTGGGGTGCACCAATAAGAAGAAGGGGTTAGCGTTTTCGTGTAGTTGAGCACGTCACGCTAAAGTCAGCGCGGGCAGGACAGTTCAGTTGGAGATTGGAGTAGTAGTTGAACAACGCACAGGGAAGTTATTTTGTGAAGTGAGCGTTACGCTCATCTCGTGCCAAGTTGGTAGAGAACGGGTTCGCTTATTTTTAAAGTTGAAAGGAACCAGTCAAGCTGATAGTGTTTGTTATTGTAAGATAAGCGTATCGTTCCGCGTCATTGGAAATTCTAAATTTTCGTCATCAAGTAAGGCGAACATTTTATATCGACTCCAATTGGATTTAAAGGAACCAGTAGCGTGACTGGAGGCCTTGCATCTCAGCAGCCGTCTCTGAATATCGGCGAATTCCTGAAGAAACCTTCCGTACATTGCGTATAGATTTGAGCTAATTGATCGTGGAAACTTTTGAAGTACTATTGTCCATCATTTTAAACTCCTAGTTTCACATCGATCTTATTTGCTAATGTTTGATTATTATTGCATGACATAGCTACAATTAAGAGTGTTATCCTTCAATTTCTATGTTGAGTGGTTCTTCAAAGTTTGATTAGACCAATAACCTGATGTGATGTCATCCGCGTGCTTGGTTTTTCCGTTGACAGTAGTGCCTACACCTTTTTAATTACATTTTTTAGATGTATTTCATAGACTTAAGATGAATATAATAGTCCTTATCCTATACTATCATAGAACTATTGAGGCAGAATATTTCAGAACGCATTTGATTTATCTATGACGTTCTTGTATTGAGTAGATGCAAATTTTCCCGAACAAAATAGAAGGCGCAGATATAAAAGGGTAGCAAACTGAAAGGCTCAATTTGATAACTAAATATGCGCGTACAGAGTAAATCTAATAAAGGTTATTAAGTAACAAAAGAATGGGGATACGGAATTGAACCGTGCCATTATTGAGGTCGAAGAACTCAACATTCGGCCCACTTCCGTAAGGGGCTTAATCAGGAGGAAAAGCAAAAGATCAGGGTAACTCAACGTGTAAACCACGTCACACGCAAAACTCTTTTGTAATCGAAGGGATAGAAGAGCATGGTAACTCAACGTGTAACTCACGTCAGAGCGAAATTCTTCTATCAATCGAAAGGAGGTTTCATAAAAAGGGATCTTGTAGCTGATATGGTGTTGGTGTTCAGCGAGTTTTTACTGAACGACCTGTTTCACCAATGTATACAGTATTACATGAACAAGAAGCTCTATAAACACCTTTAGATGACATGGTGTTTAATTTATCTTTAGGTGAAAAAACTTCCCGTTATCAATTCGCTTGTACACCGGGCTGCTTCCATATCCCAACCCGATAATGTCTACGCTGAATTAAACCATATTCGGACAGTTTTTATGAACAACGGTTGCCGTGCGAGGGATAGGTATACAGTCTGCCATCAATCGCCACCTTTATCCATAGCCACCCAAACCTCCAAAATCCCATCCTCGCGCAGCAATAGTCTTTTTTCCCTATATCCACCAAGTCACCGATCGTGTAGGAAAGCTTCTTCGAAAACAAAATATTAAAACAGTATTCAAACTCCCGAGCAAAACAGTAGGTTCTCTCTTCATCTAAAGATAAGTCAAACACTATATTATCTAAAGTCCTTTGCTCTTGTAATGCTGTATACATTGATGAAACAGGACGTTCAGTAAAAACTGGCATCTTTGAACACCAGCGCAGTCTCGCTTCATTATCACCATCGTCGAATACCAACGTGATATTGGCCATAACATCCGTTTGATGAAACTTTCATTATCTCAAATTTCCATTCTTTTTAGCAGAAAAATTCGTGACTCCATCGAGATTTATAAACACCATAATCATCTCAATCGGGACGAAGGCTTTTCTTTTCGTTCTATGTGGAAGGTGTTAATTAATAAACTGCGACGGTGCTTGCTTATAAATTCTCGCCTTTCTCCTTCAGATTCGCCTCTGGCGTGGTTTATACGTTGAGTTACCGTGCTCTCCTCCTGATGAAGACCTTTACGAAAGTGGGCGAAAAGTTGAGTACTTCGACCTCAATAATGACACGGTCCAATCCCGGAAGTCGTTTGTTACTTAATCACCCTGCCATGAAAGCCTTCGAAATCGTCTAAATAGAGGTAAATTTATACCAGAAAGAAAACGTTGAAATACGCAATGTGGTCTGTTTCAGCTGTCACTATCGCTCTTCTTATAATTAATATTTTTTAAGTTTCAGCATTGTTGCATTTTTAGACTTTTTGTATTTACAAAATGTACATTAAGACCTTTCTAGCAACGAAAGGCATCCTCATTCTTAATTTCAGGTTCTTGATTCCCAGTTATGGTATGTTTTATTTAGCTGTTAGTTTGTTGCTTCACTTATATGCCAATAAATAAAATACGAAGCAAAAGAAATTTAATATTCTAATCAAATCAGTACAAATTGGCAGATATAACCATACTAATGCTAAAGCGACTACCAATGTAGTGAGTCTTTTAAGGTAGTAATCGCCCTTTGTACAGTGTTGCCCATTGTCTGATGCTTTGAAATTTCGTAATTCTGTTGAATGATTGGTTTCCTAGACTTCCCAGACACAGAGCAGACATTCTTCTAAGGCTTGAGCTATTTGCAAGTTGGAGTTCCAGATATAGACATCCTTCGATGTATTACGAATTCCCTGAGTTCTTTCCAAAGTCTATCAGAAGCTAAAATTGATAAGCCATCTTTTCATCATTATTGCGAACAAATTCTCTATGGATAAACAAAAAAAAACGAAAAAACTGTATAACTCCGCGGCCTGAGTCTAAATCTATCTTAATTTTTTTATGTTAAAATTACTACGTTAAGCTCGATTTAGTACTACGAAACATATTTTTAAAAGTATGTCTTTGCTTGAATTATTAATACTTATATAACTGTCTTTAACTTTTACTATCTGAGCCGTTTTTGTATGCCACGACATAAGTAAACAGAACCTGCTTTAATAAAAAACCTCGAAATTAAGTTGTTAATAAATAAATTTTATTTCATTTTTTAAATGCAATTATAAGTAGATAATATTTTGCTCAGTTCAACACAACTCAATAGGTTATAAAATCTTAAATGTCGAACAGGTTTGGCACGAAGAATGTCGCCTTAAGTAGGGGCAATTAACGTTGATAAACGAACGCTTTACTTGGAGGCATCTGCAGGAACGAATAAATTTAATTTTCCGGCTTTTGTAAGCACGAACCCTTTCACTTTTGGTTAGCTATTCCTTGAATAAATGCGGAATGGGTAGCTACTTTGCTGGCGTTTATTCATCAGGCAAGTGCATTCGCAGAAACACACTTTGTTAAACACAAGTATGTACTCTACTAATTTCCCGCAAACATCAACGCTGCAAAACTATTAAACTTTATTAGTACAGATTACGACCTATTGGCGAGCTTTTGATTCTGCTATATATTTTTGATATATTTAACACTTATATTTCAATCCTGGTTACGCAGTTTACCCACTGGTGGTGTGAATAGAACACATATTGTATTGTGAAAATCAATCTAACCCTGATTGGTCTAAATGTAATTTGCTGTGGGTTTAAATTCGATTTCGCAGAACTATTACGTTCTCAGATAGTAAAAAACTCATATTTGGCCTTGAACAGCTTCCATGTAAACTTTTTTTGTGCGGCAATGAATGGAATGTTGAAATATTTATGGGTGTACCCCAAGGATCGATTTTGGATCAAATTAAATTTTTTGTATGTGATCATGATAAAGTACTAAGTGATGCTTTAGTTACCATGCACAATGACGATTATGGTGTTTAAATCTAAACATGAATTGTTGGAAACTACTGGGTGGACTATAAGTCAAGTTACTATTGAAAAATCCAATAACTTATTAATTTTTAGGAATAAATAAATTAGAGGAAATCTAAATAAACACGTAGACTGTAGAAATCTGGACATACAAATACATAGTGTGTTAAATTTTTAGGAATGTACGATAAGGAATGTTTAACGTGGAGACCTCACTGTGAACATTTAGTTTTCAAAGTACTTTCTGTTCTATATCTATTTAAAGGTTTAGGCACTCAGCTTCTACTCAAATAAAAGCCGAGAAGAAGGAGAAATGGCCATAGCTAAACCAAATGGTGTTGATTAGTTATATAAGACTACGACGAATGCTAAGTCCTACACGCATTTACTAGTCAAACAACAACTAGAATAATTATGACTGACATTAACAATCAAATCACATAAAGATGTATTACAATAACTGTTTTATACGCGAACATTAAACTGCATTAAGTTCGATCCTGCACGTAATGCTTTCCGCGCTGTATTTTGCCATATTCGCTGTATCTATGATATTCCTGCGAGGAACTGCCGCTTGACGTCACAATTTGACACGATAGCTTTCAGTAGAGCACAAAAACGTCACCCGAAATGGGAAGCTAGGTGACGAAATATGGTGCAATTTACTAATTTCGTGCAGATACGCAATGCAAATGTTTTCCAGCTGTGGGAAACTTCTTCACGTTGTTAAAATAACCACTGTCTGGAAGTCTTGCAGCTTCTGGATTAATAGCGTCAAGCAGGAAATGCTGCCAGTTTGTATGTGCACGGCTATTCCTCGAGCACGCAAAGCTACAATGAGATCTGGCTCTTGAAGGGGGTCGTTGTTTCAAACCCACGCAATAAATACACTTTTTGAGTGTTGACCCAATTTGTCAGCGCGAAGGAACCGCCTGTTTCTTGCAAACGTTGCGCAGCTAATGTCGCTCCTCTTGCTCGAGCTCCTCTTTCGCGCTTTAACCAACTGCTTCCAGCGGTGTTGGCAAAAACTGTACACCAAAAACCGGGGTTGCCAAATGACGAAGTATCACGGCCACTGGCCCTCTTTCGAAACTTCACTAAATTTACTTACAGGTAAATATTACAATGCATAAACATACAAATTCGCTTTATATTACAAGATTATTAATTACTGTTATGGAGCTTCGGTATAGCTGGGCCAAATTCTGTTTCAGCTACCTAGTTGATAACCATAATAAAACATCCTTCAAAGCCAAGGTTGAGTGCAACTAATGGAATAATGGAATTCCACTATTGTTACCGCATAATATATTGTTATTTCAAACACAAATTTTTCGTTAATATACAAAATGCTCTAGACATCTTTTATTATGTAT
>CALNHX010005969.1:46910-97917 GCA_940337035.1 Agriotes lineatus | reverse complement strand
TGTAAGTAGCATTTAAAGAGTGTGTCAATGTCAAACATATCGTTGTACTTTTAATTTATTGTTTTACTCTTGATTTTCTTTCTTTACAGATATTTATTAATGACACTAAACAACAGGTTTGTCAGAAACTTTTTAGAGCTCTGTTTAACGTTTCTCAAAGGCGAATAAATACAATATGTCAAAAAATAAAAATGGGATCTCGACTTGTTGAAAAAAGAGGTGGGGATAAAAAGTCTCATAAAAATATTGAGAAATTTACAGAGGTGAAAAATTTTATTAGCAATCTAAAAGGTAAAGAAAGCATTATGGTCGTAGCAAATCGAGAAGAATTTACTTATCCGCCGAATACAGTATTGCCAAACTTTGGACTTTGTATAATGAAAAAGTTCCTAATGACCATTTAAAAGTAAATAATAAGTATTTTAGCAGGGTCTTTAATAATAACTTTAACATAGGTTTCGGTAACCCAGCTACTGATGTATGTAATTTTTGTGTTAGAACAGCTACACAAATCAGTAGTGCCAAGAAAGATACTGAGAAAAACCTACTACAGACCCAGCTAAAAGTACACAAATGCAGAGCATCTCAGTTTTATAAACTAATGAAAGAAGAAGTTCCCAACTCAATATCTCTGTGCTTTGACCTGCAACAGGTTCAGGTTCTTCCCAAAGTACCTATACAAGATGCCTTTTATGCCCAGCAGCTGTCGTTTTATTTTTTTTGTATTACAGCTACAAACTGTAAAAACCCAACTTTTTATTCATGGATGGAGCATCAAGCTGGCAGGGGAGCTACAGAAATATCTTCAGCACTAATAGATTTTCTTAAAAAGACCAAATTTCTTCCAAATATAGATACTCTTCGTCTCTTTTCTGACGGATGCGGGGGGCAAAATAAAAATAGTTTCATCGTGCACATGTTGATGTTGTGGCTACATAACTTTGCTCCAAAAACGATTAAGAAAATAGAGGTAACTTTTCCGGTTCGTGGACATTCATATCTTCCTGCCGATAGAGTTTTTGGCAGGGTGGAAAAGATTTTAAGACGTCATTCGATTATAAAAACTCCTGAAAAATATTATGAGCTTTACTCAAAAGTGGGAGAAATCAGAAAGCTCGGAACTGACTGGACTCTAGTTAATATTAAACATGCTTCAAGTTGCTTAAAAAAAGTCGAAGGAATTAGCGCAAGTAAAAGGATAATCATTAAAAGAGGGAAAGCCTCGGGAGTTGTGGTGAAAACTGAAGTTCTATTTCGATTCAATGATCCTGCAAAAAAATTTCAAACTCTGCTTAAACCTCGCAAACTTCTCAATCGAATTAAGCTTCTTGAGCAACCGCTTGGACATAAAATAAAACAAAAAAAAATTGATAGCTTAAAAAAATTGCTTATTTCGTTATCTGGAGACGCATGGTTCGACACAGATCCGGAATTAAAATGGATGACTGAAATCCTTGTTGGCGAAGTTGCGGCAAATATTGATAATCAAGATGAAGAACAAGAAAGGGATGAAGAAGCCTGTGAATGCGCGGATAATGAGGCTAACGAATTCGTTTAAATTTGAAACAGTTAATTTTTGTGTAACAATATATTAAAGATGTTCTTAATACTGGTAGTAATATACCACTTTTGTTTCAGTATTTTTTTATTTCACTATTAAAATATTACAAAATACCATGGTTTGTTTTATTTATTTGACAATTTGACAATCAAATAGCATTTTGTCCACCCTAGACAAACAAAGTGCGTTATGTCCAACTGTTTTTTTGATTTTTTTCAGTTGTTTTTTTTGCATCCTTGTATAAAAACTCTTAAGATAAATTCTTTCACCTTGTGCCTTTTTATTATACCAAGTACTTTTTTTTAGCGCGATTAGTTTTTATGTAATCGTTTTTCGCTTTCCCTGAAAATTTGTAAATATGGACAAAATGCAATTTGTAAGTCTGCTCCTCAAATAATCTAAAGAAAAACAAGGCACCTGGACCAGATGGCATAACTACAAGCACAATCAAAATAATTAGTGATATAATAACTCCAGTAATCACCCAACTAGCAAACAAAGCATTTACAGCAGGCGAATATCCGGAAGAACTAAAACAGCGACAATCATCCCAATACACAAAGATGGCGACAAAGAAAAACCAGAAAACTATCGACCAATTGCGTTAACGTCCGTATTTTCGAAGATATTGGAAAAAATAATAAAAGAAAGAATAATGTCGTATCTAAAAAAAATTAAATTCATTTCTAATCAACAGTATGCGTTCCAGGAAAATGTTAACACTCACTCGGCAGTACTAGATTTAATAACCGAAGTGGAAAACGAAATAGAGAATAGAAGATACACAGTCATAGTATGTTTAGATCTGAAAAAAGCTTTTGACACAATATCGAAAGAAATATTAGCGGACAAACTTGAGCGAATCGGATTTAGGGGTAAGCAACTTCAGCTAATTAACTCATACTTAAACAACAGACCACAAGTGACAAAAATTTATTAAACCTTCAGCAAAACTAATTACTCAAATTATGGGGTACCACAGGGAAGCGTGCTAGGACCCCTTCTCTATTTAATATATATTAACGACATAGAAGATATAAACATACATGGAAAAACATATCTATTTGCAGATGACACGTGTATATTATATAGTGGGAAAACTATGAAGGAAATACAGGAGAAAATTACCGAAGATGTGATACTAGAGGACTGGTTCAAGTCAAACCTACTAACAATTAACACAAAGAAAACAAAATACATGGTAATAACAAATAAAAATAAAAAATACACCGAATTGGACATAAAATTAAATAATTAAAAAATCGAATTAACCGACAACTACAAGTATTTGGGACTATGGATAGATAAACATTTGACTTGGAACGTTCATGTAGAAAAACTGTGTAAAAAGCTAAATCCACTAATAGGTGCCTAGAGAAGAGTGGCAAATTACCTTCCTTTAAACACCCGAAAAAGCATTTATTATTCATTCATAGTGTCTAATATTAGCTACCTACTGGGAATATGGGGTAATACTACAGAAAACAACAAAACAAGAACACAAAGAATGCAGAGTAAAGCACTAAAAACACTTAACAAGTTACACCCTAGACCACCGACAGCAACTATACATCAGAAAGAGATGCTTGTAAAAACAAGACTAGAATGTGATCTAATAACCACAATACACGCAATAGTCAACAAAACCAAGAAATCAAATATTAAAATTGACACAAACAAGCAAGTACATAATCACCAAACAAAAAACAGAAAAAATCTTCACCTCCGATGTCAAAGAACCAACACAGGCAAAAATAGAATAACGTACATAGGCACCAAGCTGTACAATAAGATACCAGAAACATTAAGAGATAAAATTAGAACGGAAATTCAAAAAAGAGCTAAAACTGTTCCTGTTAAGAAATCAGCACATATAATAAGTACCTAAATATATAGGAGTAGCATATGTAAATATAGGATGTAATAGTTAAGTGGTTAGAATAACGGAATAAGTTATCTAGTGATAAATAATAAACAATTAAGTACAAAAATGTTACCTTTAGTCTTAAGAATACATAGTTATATATACTTAGAAATAAGTTAATATTACTCCTAATTATTACCAAAATGCACTTTGGGTCCAAAAGCATTTAATAAACCAATTCTGTAAAAGTGTAGGTAATGTTAGATGGAATTAAATAAATAAATAAAATTAAAGCACTAGCGACGTCGTGCTTTTAAACTCGTCGCACGTGCTTTAAAGGCGTACTTATACACTAGTATCATAATATACTATTTTATCAATTTTTTTACAATATTATATTGAAATAAACGAATTTGCACGTAAAAGTAATGTAATTGTCCAACAAATAAGCCTGCGCCGGTCGAATAGACGCATCTTAAAACTAACCTAAAAATAAAAATTATGCTAACCCGTTTATTTACTAACGAAACTTATAGGCCTATTCTGTAACTCGTCGTTCGTTGACGGTGATTTTTCTAAATGCGATCGTTAGCGACTTTCATAACGACAAACTCAACGAATTCGTTAGAAAAGTTATTCCGAATGCGCTGTCGTTCGGTCGCTCGAAACGCAACGGTGTGTTAAACGTTTTTGGGAAAGTTAGTATATCGTTCCCTACTTGATGCTAACTTCAGCTTATCATTTTAGCTCAAGCGCCTCAAGCTCACCCGAGTTTACTTGCAGTTGTTTTGTGCTCAAAGTTTCCAGAACCACGTGCTATGATGGAAGAGGATAAGAAGAAGCGCGGTGCGAAAACCACGAGGCAACAATATGAGCTTTATTTGAAGGAGTTACGAGGGAATGAGCCCTTTCGGACAAATAAATTTTGGGCTGAAAATCCATATATAATACAGGAAACTTGGGACCAGCTGACAAAATCGTTGAACAGCGTAGGGGGGCCTCAAAAAGTCGTGTCGTCTTGGAAAAAGGTAATTGCTGTCGATTTTTTGAAGCAGTATTAGTTGACCGTAATGGAATTAAAAATGTGGCAATATACCCATTTACTTCTTTAAGGTAGGTTTTCTCCGACGTCCAGCGTCCGCAAAAGGGCACGACTGATAAAAGTTGCAGCTAGGCAAACTGGAGGAGGTCCACCGGAGAAGCCATTAACAGACCTCGAAACAAATTTACTGGACATCATTGGTACGATTACAATTGATGGGATTCAAAATGTACCAGAATTGGGAGTTGATAATAGTAACGGTAAGATAACATTTATTTATAAACTTACATACAAATGGTATAAATAGTAATCAATTCAACTGTAATAATCAATGTTATTAATGTATTTTTCTGTGTTCTAGAAATACAACAATCAAAATTTGAAACTCCAGCTCCTAAAGCCGAAGTACAGGTCGAAACGCAGCAGCCTTTGCCTTCGCCTTCGGCAGCGTCGCCTGCAAGCCATTATAAAAGGCATCGCATAGAGGCTTTCGAAGGAACTGCAGCCTTGAAATTACGAAGAACCACTCTCCTTTCTTCTCTAAAAGACCATATTTCGGAGAACAAAGTGAAAGAAGATCAAACTAATGAATTATTAACCAACATAAATAATAATTTAGTTAGGATTATTGATACCCAAAAAAATCAGAAACTGCAATTAGCTAATCTTTTGCAAACGCAGGAGAAACAGCATCAATTAAATCTATTAAAATTTAAACTGAAATATCAAAATGTAGACATAGATGAAACTGATTAACAAAACAAATGTATATTCAAAGGATTTATTAATAAAAGAATTATAATTAGTAATTTTTGAGTTTGTTATGCAAATATTAATTAAAGTATTTCGAGCTGCTCGCCCTTCACATAAATAATGCTCAAACAATCAGGAACTGCAATTAGCTAAACCTTTTACAAATGCAGGAGAAACAGTATCAATTAAATCTATTAAAATTTAAACTGAAATATCCAAATGTAGACATAGATGAAACTGATTAACTAACAAAACAAATGTATATTCAAAGAAATTTATTAATAAAAGAATTATAATTAGTAATTTTTGAGTTTTTTATGTAAAAAAGTTATTAATTAAAGTATTTCGAGCTGCTCGCCCTTCTCTAAAAAGCTCTCGTTGTACTTAGTTATCTTCATCCCTTTCGTTTTCATATTCTAAACAATAAAAGTAAGTTACACATTTTTTTTGTTAATTTAATTACCATATTCACTATTAATATCAGGGTCGTTTCTATTTCGTATTCTTAATATATTATGAAGCAGAGCACAATGTATAATTTTTACAGCCATTTGTGGGCTGTAATGTAGCACTCGATCTTTATGCAAATATCGAAAATAGGCTTTTAATAGTCCAATGCATCGGTCAACTGAATTACGTACTACACAATGACGTTGAGTATAACGACCTTCTGGCGTGTCCAAATTTGCTCCAACAATCGGCGTTAATAAAAATGGTTGCAATGGATACCCACAATCGCCCAACAACCAAGTTATTCGATCATGATTCTCGGTAAAATTTCTTTGCAGCACTTCCTTAATATTGCTAACCATCCAAATTGCCGAATCATGAACTGAACCAGGATACCTCGCATTGATGGCTAAAATTTTCAAATTTGCGTCACAAATCTAAAACAATTGGACACATTTCAAACTATTTATCATTTAGCTATAAAATAAAAAAAGCTGATTACAATTTGGCAATTGATGCTATAAAATCATTTTCTGTTCATAAAGGCATGTGCAGGATTGTCAATGTTATTTGCAGGTGGTGAAACGATGGCAATGTGAGTGCAGTCAATACATCCCGTTATCCCAAGAAAATTAAACTTTTCAAAAAAACTGAAAAAAAAATTTACTAAAATCTGAATATTTGCCCGTTTTTTATTCTAGTGATGTCATTCAGATTTTCAGGAAAGTTTATTAACGTGGGAACCACATGTTCAATAATAATGTTTACAATTTCGGTCAAACGACTAACAGAAGTCTGATATAAGCCGCAGTGGTGGTCTTTAACTACAGATTTTTGGTAACTTCCATGTGCTATGAAATGCATGACCGTTATAAACTACAACAAAATACATATATCAATGACAAAGCTTTATCAATAATTACTAGGTAAATAAATCTGCGTAGGTACCTTTACCACTTTTGGTATTTATGTCGATCTCTGACCATCCTCTATGTCTGGTTCAAATTAAATAAATCAAGGGCCCCTTGACGGTCTAATCGATACAATTTCTGAAATTGACTTTCTGGAATCTCAAAAGGATTGCTTGCGTCTCGTAAACGAGCGTTACGTTGTCTTGCGTGTCTTCTACAATGATATAAAAGTTTAAAATATTACTGCAAGGAGGATTTGTAGGTTAGTAAAACAAGTTAATGTTTTCTTTAGCTTACATGCGTTCCAACTCCTCTAAAATTATGTTTAGATAATTATTATTCTCCATCTCAAAAGTAAAACAATTACGTGAACATAAAAATACTCAAATATACAGAAATTTAAATACGCTCAAATTCACGTCGTTGACTAACGTTAGTCAAATAACCGCCGTTTGTAAACGGTGGTCGACCGTCGCATTATAACGTCGCATCAACGAAACTTTGCGCTACAGAATAGCTTTGGAGCGACAATTCGTTCAAATAACGAAAATCGTTCGCTAACGAGTCGCACTCGCGACGTTAGAGGTTACAGAATAGGCCTGTTAGTTATTATACTAACAACGGCACTGTAATTGAGGATCCGCAACTGGTAGCAGAACAGTTCAATAATTTTTTTATTGAGGCTCCCTTAGACATTATAAAACAAATTCCTAAAACAAATAAAATACCTATTCAGAGTAATATATGTAATTATTCTCTTTTTTTAAGTGCTCTTACAGAAGACGAGTTATACAATATACTGAAAAATAAAATAAAGAATAAGAATTCCGCTGGTCCTGACGAAGTTCCGACATTTTTAGTCAGGCGAGTATTGAACCTACTGTTAAAACCCTTAACTTACTTGGTCAATTTATCCTTTGAAAATGGAGTTTTTCCAAATCAAATAAAAATTGGTAAAGTTGTACCTATTTTAAAGAAAAAAGATCCTTATGTACTAAATAATTTTAGACCTGTTACGGTAGGTTCACCATTCTCAAAAATTTTTGAATATTGTTACCTAGACAGACTGATAAAGTTCTTAAATAGGTTTAAAATATATTGTCTGTCAGTCAACATGGCTTCCGTGGTGGAAGATCGACAATAAGTGCTTTACATACATTTTACAACAGAATCGTTAGTTGCGTAGAGAATGGTGAATGTCCTGTCGGAATATTCTGTGATCTTAGCAAGGCATTCGATTGTGTTAATCACCGACTGCTGCTGGATGTGTTATTTGATGTCGGTATTAGAGGCATTCCTTTTAATTGAATATCTGATTTTATTTCAGAGCGAAAGCAATATGTTTCAGCGAATCATAACAGTGTAAATAACGAGTCAACTAAATTTAACTCAGGATACAGCATACTAAACATTGGCGTCCCACAGGGCTCTGTATTGGGTCCAGTACTTCATAATTTATATAAACCGACTTGAAAGGGTACTGACTAACACTTTTTTTACAATGTATGCCGACGATCTGTCGGTAATAATTTCTGATAAGTCACCTGAGATATTGAAAATTAGGTGCGATGAAGTCTTGAAAACCTTATCGACTTTTTTCAACCAAAATTATATGTATTTCAATGTTGATAAGACCCAAATAGTAAAATTTCATAACAGACAAAAAATATGTGATCCGTTAACTGTAAACATCAATAATACCTCAACTACTTCTACCACGGATGATGTAAGGTTTTTAGGACTTCATTTTGACCAAACTCTTAATTGGAGGTCACATTGTGAATGTTTAGTTTCGAAACTCAATTCTGTATCGTACTTATTTCGAAATGATAAGGGAGTACTTACCCAAAGTCAGCTACTCAGTTTATATTATGCACAGGTGGATTCACGTTTGAGATATGGCATCTGTTTTTGGGGAATGTCTGCAATGTCGCAGCGAGTTTTCATAGTCCAAAAGCGCATTCTGCGCTGCATTGCCAACCTCAATCGTGGAAATGCTTGTAGAGACTTCTTTAGAAATACTAGATTATTAACACTTCCTAGTATATACATATTTGAAACTTATGTTTATGTATTTAAAAGTAAAAACAAATCTATTATAAATAGTCAGGTACACAGTGCTGATACAAGACAGAAGGAGGATTTTAGAATACCTTTTACGAGACTACATATCTCAAGTAAGCTGACTGCCAATTTCGGCCTCAAGTTATATAATCATTTGCCACGTCAAATTAAGGTAATTACAGAGCTGTCTAAATTTAAAGTACACCTGAAAGCGTTTCTAGTAGAAGGGTGTTTTTATTCCGTACAAGATTTTTTAATTTAAAATCAATTGATAGATGTTATGGAGATTAACTTTTTATCGATCCCTTGTGATGATTCACCGTTCTGGTGTTACATTGTTTCATGTTTTTTTTTTAATGTGTTTTTTTTAATTGTGACTTTTCCATATTGTATATACAATCATAGGAAATAAAGGCTTATTATTATTATTATTATTATTATTATAAACTACAGAATATGTTGGACATGTCTGCCTTCTTCTTCAATACACAGTGCAACACGTCTCTTCATGTTATCAAACACTTTTTGTAAAAGGTGAGGTATAATTTTATTA
This sequence comes from Agriotes lineatus, assembly GCA_940337035.1. Lineage (NCBI taxonomy): Eukaryota > Metazoa > Arthropoda > Insecta > Coleoptera > Elateridae > Agriotes > Agriotes lineatus. Next base: position 88,719 of record CALNHX010005969.1, on the reverse strand, counting down.
CATTCTTCTGCGATATTTTGTCGTAAATCTTCCAGAGTATGCACTGGTGCCTTAAAAATTGTGTTTTTTAACAAGGGAAACAGGAAATAATCGAGAGGACTAAGATCACACGATGGATAACGATCCTGTGATATCAATCTTTCATCATAAAACTGTCGCAACAATTCCAAGTTGGTACGGGCCTCATGGGGCCGAGCATTGTTCTGCTGAAAGTAACCCTGTTGCAGTTCCTCATCATCCAACTGATTGATAAATGATTGCAGAATTTTGTTCTGGTACCTTTCAGCAGCAGGGGCGGATGGGCCAGTCTGGATTTTGGGAAATTTCCCGAAGGGCCGCTGGCTTCGGCCGTAACTGGGGCCGGTCCTTCGCTATAACCCTTGAAAAACAAGTATATAAAAACACGCAGCACACAAAAAGAATCGCGGATTTAACCGAAATAATATTAGTAGCATAACATTCATGCTTATGAATATTGAGGCTCCAGTCTTAAACAAAACAAATAATGAGGAAGTCAGGCCCGAACTGGCCAGGTCGGCTGGTCGGCGATCGCCGAGGGCCCCCGGTTCAAGGGGGCCCGCGATCCCGAAAATAAATTAAGGTTTAAATTTCTTGTGAGTAAGATATTTGTTTGACTACATTTATAAATAGTTGCGTCAGAGTCGTTTTGTCATGCGCCTTTTCTGTTGTTTTTGAACTCTCACAATCTGGACTATTTATCAACCTGTATGTAGCTTACAAATTTGTACTAACTATACCTTGTACACAAGTCACCTGTGAAAGGGTGTTTTCTAAACTTAACATAGTTAAAAATTGACTTACATCTACTTTAAGCCAAGACCTTATCTCCAATCTCCTTTTCATGAACATAGAAAGCGACTTATTTTACAACTTGGATAAAGATGTAATTATAAATGAAGTAGTCAGGACCAGTGAACAACTGGCCAAAAAGCTGTTAGGTTAATAAAAAAATGAACACGCAGTAGTTCAGTTTCTTAGTTCGCTCTATCTGTAAAAATGTTTAGTCTATAAAATGAATATCAAGTTTTTGAATATATTTATATATTAATATTAAACATTCGTTTTTGTTGATGTAAAGTAGGTGTGTATTTTTAATCTAAAGTTTTTTTGTTTGTTGTTGTAAATAACCATTAAGATTATTTTGCTTCAACTTTTTATTATCAATGAACACAAGAAAATATTGTCACTTTTTAACCATTACAGTGTTATACGTAAAACAGTTTATTACTTGGACTTACATATAATAAGTGATCGTTATGATAAAATGAGTTACTTATTTTTTCCAGCGTGCAGCTAGTTTAGATATAATAAAAATAATATAAAAATGTCTTGTAAAAGTAAAGTAAGTAAACTACAAGAGAAAACCTTAATTTTTGATAAAGATCTTGCTTTTACTCAACTACTTTTCAAGTGCCAAAATAGCGGAAAGTGTGGTTTTTAAACATGAAATTTTCAAACATTTTCCGGGGGAGACCCCGGATACCCCTACCCTGGAGGGTATTCCATATCCCCCCCACCCGACAACGGGCCCCCTCTTCGGTCTCTAGCCGAGGGCCCCCAAAGGAGCCAGTCCGGGCCTGGAGGAAGTAATCAATGTTTTGGCCGAAGAAAGCGATTTGTTTAAAGGCTCGCTTTTATATTAAGCACCGACATATTAATATCTATATTTATGAAAACAAAAATATAAGCGGATATGTAGGCCCGCTTTTTACAAAAATATTATGTGTTTCACAATTTTTTTCTGTACAATACCAATGAACAGGACCAGGAACTAGTTGCCATTAGTTTTTATTAAATTTATCCTAACATGTACATATTATGTATTTTTACTTAGAGAAATATTAAAAGCGTTTGAAAAATACGAATAAGTATGTACTTATTTTTATAGCTCCCTTAGTAAAAAGTGCCTAACAATTTTTTAAATAAAAATGGACCGGGCCGGTGTAAATGGTTTCCCGGGCCGGTTTATCCCACCCCATCCGCCCCCGTTCAGCAGTGATAGTTTCTTCAAAAAATATGGGACCAATCAACCTTCTTCGTGAAAGAGCTACCCAAATACCGATTTTACGGCAATGCAAGGGAGTTTCTCCCATGAAATTGGGATTGTTGGTACTCCACATTCTCATCACTTGCGAATTGACGTATCCAGACAAATAAATCCATGATTCGTCTGAGAAGAACGTCAAATCCAAAGCATTATCATCCAGATTGTCTCGGAACCAGGTACAGTATGCAACTCGTTTATTATAATCTGGTGGCAGCAATTCCTGATGAAGTTGTACTTTGTAGGGAAGCAAGTCTATTTTTTTTTAAATGGTTTGACATGTACCATAACTAAGATTAGTTTCCTGCGACAACCTTTGAAGCGACAACGTAGGTTCCGCTGCCATCCGACCCCCTACTTGTTCGATGGTATCATCCGTTCGAATTCGTTTCCTGCCAGCTCCAGTTCTGTGACCTACACTACCAGTTTGTTCAAAATTGGTAACATTATGCTGCAGTTGACGTAGGAAATGATCTTCGATCACCGCTACTTCAGGAAAACGCACTCTGAACTCGTTTAACACAAACGTGGATCATGCATCCACTCATCATTTTCTAGATGCGAGTTTCGATAATATGACTGTACCATAAAAATTCTTTGTTCTTGAGAAAGCATCGTTATAAAACGCTTGAATAAAGAATAATTATAACACAAATACAAAATGTGTCAGTTGTCAACAATTTTGAAGTAAATATATTCGACCCAGTTTTAGAGGCAGCAATTTGTTCTTACATAGCCATACTATATGAGATTAATTTTTGATCATACTTTATTTTTGTTACCATGAAAACAAAACAATTATAATAACTGTCAAACTACAAAAAAGAGTGTCGGCTCAAAATCAGACAGATTATGTCACGACCTGTTACTCCTAATTCCACACGAGAGGCAGCAAAAAGGGCATCCGAAAGTTTGTTGCCTGAAAAAAGGCAAGGGAAGGTATGAACTTGTCTACCAGGGATTTAAAGATTGGTGTAGAGCAGTGGTCGCCAACCTGTCGATCGCGAGCTACCGGTAGCTCGCGGGGGCAATTCTGGTAGCTCTCACAACGATTTTAATTTAAAAAATACAAAATCAGAGAAGCTTCCTAAAATTCCACAAAAAAATCTAATTGTCATAATATTAAACATAAACAGCGGCAACGTTGCGGCGAGCGATCTGCCGCTGACGCCATCAAGCTAGAATCGGCTAGAATCGGCTAGAACCGACCAGCCGGACCAGTGCGTTAGTGTTCGAGAACGATCTGGATTGCTTTGAACGGGATAAATACGCACGGCGCGGCGACATTGCGTTTAGTTTAAAACTGAACGCGTAACCAACGTCCAGCGGTTGGGTTAGTAGTGAACAACAAAAAATAATATTATGGCAAGCAGTTGTAAGAAGGTAAAGACATACCACTTTCATTCGGAATGGGAAGAACAATACTTTTTTACAGAAGTTAAAGATAAAAATGTGTGTTTGTTATGTAATACTTCGGTCTCCGTTGCTAAAAAAGGAAATATTGAGAGACATCATAAAACTGTACATTCTAATTTTGAAAAATCATTCCCACTACGTTCTGCCGCCAGAAAAAAGAAACTGAAACAGTTAAAAAAGCAGTTAATTGGACAACAATCAATATTTTTAAGAACAATCGACAAAAATAAGGCTGCAACTGAAGCATCGTACCGTGTGTCCCAGATAATTGCACAAAAAAAGAAACCTTATGAAGACGGGGAAATGATAAAACAGGCGTTTTTGGAAGCTGCTGACTCGTTATTTGCCAACTTTAGAAACAAAGACGAGATAGTTTCAGCTATAAAATCTATGCAACTTTCTGCTAATACAGTGATGAGACGTGTAGAAGTAATGAGCAATGATATTTTTTTACAGTTAAGAACTGACTTAGATAACTGTGTTTATTTTTCACTTCAACTGGATGAATCAACAGATGTCGTTGACACTGTCCAGATGGCCGTGTTCGTCAGGATGGTTTTTAGTGATTTTACGATTAAAGAAGATCTTTTGAAGTTTATTCCACTGAAAGGACACACTACTGGACAGGAGTTGTTTTCTCATTTAAAAAATATTATTTCTTCCGAGAAAATTCCAATATCGAAAATGGTAGGCTTGACAACCGATGGCGCTCCAGCTATGGTGGGTTTTGATAAGGGTCTGGTGGCGTTATGTCGTAAAGATGAAACTTTTCCGCAATTTCTCTCTTACCACTGTGGAAATTTCCTGAAACTAAACAACGTTATGAAACTGGTGGTAAAAATTGTGAACAAGATTAGAGCTCAAGCGTTACAAAGCAGATTATTTAAAACCTTGGCCGATGAAGTTGACTGTCAATACGGGGACCTACTCCTTCACTCTGAAGTCCGATGGTTAAGTAGAGGACGGGTGCTGAAACGTTTTAATGATGTCCTATCTGGCATAGTTCAATTTTTCAAAAAACGCGATGAACCGACTCCGGAACTAGAAAATTCAATCTGGCTTAGAGATTTTGGTTTTCTCGTGGACATTACCGAGAAATTAAACGAACTTAATTTGCAGCTTCAGGGGAGAGACAAAGAACTAGCAGAAATGATTTCTGATATAAAAGCATTTATCAAAAAGCTGGAGTTTTGGGAACAAAACCTAATTAACAGCGATGCCAAGCATTTTCCTATTCTTTCAGAAAAAATATCTCAAAATCCATTAGAACCCTATGACAGCAAATATCATGTAGAAATAGTTTCTACCCTGAAGAATAACTTCAAAAATCGTTTTAAGGATTTCAACGAAATGGCTTTAGTAGCGCAGTTTGTTCCCGTGTATTTATGGCAACCCTACCTATAGTGTACCAGGCCGTGTCATTGTCGTGCGCGTGCAAAATAGTGGTCATACGACAGCATTGTGCGCCCATTGGAAACAGCGTATTTTCGCACAATAAATATAATAAACCCTCTTCAAATATTGTAAATATGAATTTTAGTAATTGCAAATCATTTCTATAACTATCATACACCATTACAATCAAAAAATTACAAGCAGGCCATGATTATTTATAAGTATATTTGTAATTCTTTTATTCAAAATAAAAGTAGGGAAATTCTGATACTATACAATAACATGCAATTTATAGAAATTGTAGTTAGAATTTCTTAGTTAAATCTTCAAAATAATTTAATTCTCCAATACCCTAATTAGCTTTATCATTAATTGTAGAGATTTAGTTAGTGGACAACGATTATTATCGGAGAATAGAATGGTAAATACCACACTACTATTATAATATAATTGAAATTGTTGCAGTAATATTAAGTTCATGATTAGTCATAGTAAAGGTATTTAAGCAGTATGAAAACCATATTTATTATGACCCACTTTTCAATATAAAATGGATAACTGCTTAAAATTTTCTTCAGTGAAAGGAATTAACCAGTTAAGTGCAAAGTAAAAACGTTTTGTTCTATTCGTATATTTGCAGTACTTCATAAAATATAAGTGCAATTTCAAGCTTCAAGGTATGTATTAATGACAGATATCTATTTGATACACATATATTATTATTATTATTCTTTAAAATACCTAGAAATAGATATTGGTTTAGCATTCTGTTCCGTTCAAAATTTTGTATGTAAACATGATATTAAAATAAATGTAATAATAATCACTATAATAATCTTTATATATATAATTCTTCTGTACGTGTGTATGTAACTGAACTCCTTCTAAACGGCTGGACCGATTTTGATGAAATTGTGTGTGTGTGTTTGAGTGGGTCCCTGGATGGTTTAGATTCACAATTGGACCCGGTAGGTGGCCCTGCAACCGGGTTCTAGGAATTTTTTAATTTTTTTTTGACGAATTTCGTTTTTTATTTTTTTAAAGATTTCTCGCATATGAGAACATATAACCCCAAAATTTCACCCCCCCCCCAATATTTTTTAAAATAAAAATAAACGAAAAATCGAAAAAAACTTTGCTGAACCTACTAATAGCAGGCAAACCAACGTTCGGGCAGGACAACGTCTGTCGGGTCCCCCAAAATTTCACCCCCACCCTCGCCGCCCCACAGTATTTTTTGAAATGAAAATCTTGATCTTCATATATATAATTCTTCTGTACGTGTATATGTGACTGAACTCCTTTTAAACTCCAATATTTTTTAAAATGTAAAAAATCGAAAATTCGAATATTGAAAAAACGTTTGCTGAACCCGCTACTAGCAGGCAAACCAACGTTCTGGCAGGACAACGTCTGTCGGGTCCGCTAACCCTTAGGGAGTGAAATGGAGTAAATAAGCCTAAAAATCGATATGGGAGTCGTTATTGAGGTGTCTTGGGACGATGATTGCGAAAATGGCATTTATTTTTAAGTTCAAGATGATGTAATTGACATAAAATTAAAACTCTATACTGGTGAAACGGGGTTTCAGAGACAAATTATTTTTGAGCAGAACAACGTTTGCCGGGCCAGCTAGTATATTATAAAAAACTAATGGAAATAATTTAGGTTGAAAAACAAGTCAATATATGTCGTTTTTCATTAAAAGAGAATTTTCAGCTAATTTTTTTAGAATTTACTATACTAATCGTAAACTGTAAACTGATTACTTGAGTCCAAACAAATTTTAACATATTAACCAGAATTAGAAACAACATTTAACGGTTCGCTAATATATGTATTTAGCTTCTTGAGAACCAGTTAAGTGTTAAACATAATACAATTAAAAAATGGCATTTGTTATTGTTTATCTTTTTGTTTTTTCCTTTCATCAATAGGCGATTTTTTATTATTTAAAATTAGTGGTAAAAGTTTTAATGCATGTAAAAGGCATCATTGAGTTTCACCAAGTTGGAAGAATCTTTTTTATATTAAATTATATTCCATTTGTTTGATAATTTTCTTTGGGTTTATTAATTAAAATGGTTTATTTTGGAGTATCTAGAAACTTAATGATGAGTTGTTTTTACACATATTCTCTCGTCAACTACGACTAGTGTATCCTCTTTTTATTATTTGGGTGATAAGTATTCTCTTCTAATAAACAATTGGTAATTACCAATTGTTTGCTTAGAAATAGGTAAACCCCCCTGTAAAGATAATCCTTTGCCAGACGTCAATCCAAGGAAACAAGTTTTGCAAGCCACAATTCAAGTCACATCATTTTCTAGGAATTTTAACATTAAACTGCGTCATCAGTTTGTAGTTAATTTCTATGAAAATGGGACAGTTATTTTAAATTTAAGACGAAATATAAGTTTCTACGTAAAACAAGCATTTATGGTTAAAAATACACTGCTCAACAAATGAACTGGACCACCCATAAAAATTGTATTTGTTACATTACGTCATAAAATATATATTACAATGAACTAGGCCCCCACTTATATGCGACTTTTCCTTAAATAAAAGAAAATATGATTGAAATAAGGTGCTCCTAAATTCACGTATTCAGAATAGTGCTGCCTGTGCCCGATCTTAGGCTTATTAAAAAAACAAATATTTTATGACAAATTTGAACGATCCTCGTGCCCTTATTTTATTTTAATTATCTGCAATTATATCAGGCTGCTCCGGTGAACATCAAAACTCTTTCCTCGAGTTGGGTAGCTAAATTAGAAAAACTGTGTAGAGCCAACTAATTTCAATAACTCCAATTTAGTAGAATTCTTTTACTTGTGAACGCACCACAACTATATCTGCAGTAGGTAACCTCAAAATTTGTCATATAACACGAAACAGCGTACAAATAGCAATAATTTGATTAAAAACAATCCCAAAATCGACAAATCTACCGCAGGTAAGCAATGTTTAAACTCGCATAGCAACAGTCCTAACGGCTTTTATTATCTCGTGACGTAAACTGACTCCAACTTTCATTTGTTTTTAGTTGCAAACTATAATTTCTACAATTTCTACTGACGCCACATCGATTTCTTAATTCTGGAATCCTCTGGACACTCGGCAACTGCGGCAATGCGTAGTGGCAACCCTAATCTTCCCGATTTCCGCAATATAAACAAGCTTTTGACGATGGAATTTGCGAACTTCCTGGTTTTTATCAAAGCTTCGATGTAGCTTACACCTCTCCGGGGACGCCAACTTGTTTTCTCCGCTACAAAACGCCTGGAGTCTCGGATTATTGCCAGATGTTCTGCGTGGAGCAGTGTTGCCAGATTCCGGGATTTATCCCAAATTTGGTGAATTTAAAGCAGTTTGTGCGATACAATTTGTTACAAAGTCGCAAGTCGCAAATTTGGTGATTTATTATTTTGCACAAAACATTGTTTTTCCGCAAGCCAAAACCACCGACCACCATAGCCATTTCGCGTTTTAGTAATCACGGCAACACGGCGAACGGCCACCAGGGAATCCCCGGTGGCCGGGAAACGTGCCGTGCAAGGAATACACTGTTCTGTGTTCTGTGGAGTCAGCGGTTATGCAGTGCAGCGGTTAACGCGGTGTCAGTGACGTTTTTGTAGTTAGCTTATCTATGGTGGCTCGGCTGGTGCTGGTGTAGTGTCGTGTTGATCATAATTCAAATAATTATTTGTACTGTGCCTAACATTGCAGTCATGGGAAAGTGGGCAAAATATACTCAGTAGCACTGTAAAGATTGGGAGCTAGACCAACAATTTAAAGGTGAGCCTCATTTTATTATTGGTGGTTTTACATTTGTTTTTATAGGTTAGGATGGAAAGCATGCGTTTTAACTTTTAAATAGTTTGGGTTAGGTTGATGGTTGTGGTATGACTGGTATGTCGTGTTTTGTAGGGTGGCTAACAGCTAGCACAGGAACTTCCAGTGGTAGTTATTGCAAGGTTTGCTGTGTGGAATTACGGTCACATAAAGGGGATTTACAAAAGCATGGAAAGACAGCTAAACACACACTTAATATGCTGAAAATAGGAAAAAATCAGACTACCATACGTCAATATGTTACCATTGTGTTGAAATGTAATATCAAATCTTGCAAACTACTGATAAGCTCCTATTTTAGGTAAATCATTGGCTGATGAAAACGAAAGAAAAAAAAGAACTAATTCTTGCATCGTACATTGCTGCGCATTGCTCAATTAAAAGTGTGGATCATTTGTCCGATATTATCAACATCAACAGTATGAATTCCACATCCAAACCTGGCAGTTCATGCTCAACTTCAAGAAACAATGAGCTAGAGCCTATACGTCTTCATAGAACTAAATGCACAGCATTAATTAAGAATGTAATCGCGCCTATCTTACTAGAGCAACTAGTTAAGGATATCGGAACTGCCCCCTTCTCAATTATTGTTGACGAATCAACAGATGTGGCTAAAGAAAAATTTTTTTGCATTTGTATTAGGTATTATTCTCGTAAGAGAAATGATATTGCCAATCACTTTTTAACATTTTTACCAATTATTCAGGCAACTGCTGAAAATTTGTACCAAGTTGTTTTTGACTTTTTTACACAGAAGATTAATTGTGATCTAAATAACCTACTAGGAATTGGTACAGACGAAGCCAATAATTTATGTGGACAACACCACTCATTATATGCACTCTGTAAGAAAAATTTGTACTTAGATAATTTAGTCCTTGCCAAATGTATTTGCCATAGTTTGCATCTTTGCGCATCCAAGGCGTCTGAAGTGTTCAAAGATGAAGTCGACTTTTTGCTTAGAAAAACCTATAATTGGTTTAAAAACAGCGCTTTGAGAATTGCTTCTTACAAACAGATTTATGACTTAATAAATATTGATGACAAAAAATTTACAAGATTGTCACAACTGTCAGCAACAAGATGGTTATCAAGATATAAAGCGGTTAATAAAGTTCTGGACCAATACTTGGAGTAAGTTAGAAACTTTTTTTTCTATTCAGTTTTTCAGGGAAAGATGTAATACAGCAAAGTTATTAAGTGCAGCATACAAGGATAAACAGAACAAGTTAATTTTAGTTTTTCTGCGCCCTATTTTAAAGCCATTCTGGTTCAAGCTTTCTGACTACTATAACACTCATACATTGTACTCATGCAAACCATTTCGTATAATAACAAACGTAATACTACCACGTTAATGGTACAATCGTCAGATACAATGAACGTAAAACCTCGTCAAATCTGAGCCCAACGAACGTAACCCTCTTGAACTAGCTTCTCATGTTACCTTTTGCCTCAAATTGTGAAACTCAGCTGCACACATCAGTGCCTTTATCTCGATAAAAGTAAGCTAAGCTTGCACTAATTAAAATAATTAATTTTGTGCCTCGTGAAACCATTTTTCGGCTTCGCTCGAATGTTTTCTCCATATACCTATTACTTCCGGACTAACATGTATATTGTTTTCGAATAATAATCAAATTGTATTTCGAATTATTTTAATTTATTAGTTCGCTCATTTCGTACAGATTCTGGAAAGCCCCAGAAACATTCGCTGGCTTATCTCTAAGGCCCAGCTTGCAGCGGTCCTCGCTTCGATTGTCCGCACGCGGAGGCACTATATTTTCGTACCTCAAACAAGCCACTTGCTTGCGAGGATTTTCTTCGTGCTAATTACGCCACGACGATTGTGTTTGAAAGCTGATCATTTGATTCAGGTACGATGAGTTTTTTACTTCCTTTTACAATAAAGGAAGTATTGGAATTCACCCCAAAAATTCGAAATTGAGTTTTCAACAGATCTTCACGTTTTATAGTCCCCTGAACCCAAAAAACATATTTTTTTCATTGGTCTGTCTGTGTTTCTGTGAACAGAATATCTCAAAAACAAAAAGAGGTATGGCGTTGAAACTTCATATATAAGTTTTGTGCACTATGTAGATGCAACAGCAAGCTTTTGAAGAAAATCGCATAACCGCAAGTAGGTGTTTACTCTTGTGATTTTTCATTTTTTTTTCGATTTTTTCAAAAACGGCTCCAACGATTTTTTTAAACTTGACATTTTTATTAAATTTTTAATGTGTATTGATGTGAGATAGGTGATTTTGCAGTTGAATACTTCTAAAATTGATTTCTTTTGTTTTTTTCTATTTGTTTTTTATTAACCCCTATTTTAAATAGAACACCCAGTATATTATTACATTTTTAAATTCAGCTTAAAATTCTAGAGAAAATTTGTCTCTTGAACTAACGCTCTATTTTGTACCGTTTTTGTAGAATTTGTAATTTTTTACAAATGCTTAAAAATTTCAAATCATATTTTTGGCTAATTATAAGATTACTGTAAAAGGAAATTGTGTGCCTGTATCCTACCAGATTTTTCTTTCTGTTATCCTCGTACTAATTGCATATCTTTAACTTTCACCTGGAATTCACAAATTGCACTTGGGATTAACAATTTTCACCAGATGATTCTAAACTTGGAGTCCAGTTTCCTGTCCTAGTTCGAAAAGAACACCTGCTATTTTCTGCATCGCTCCTGCTTCTGCACTGAGGGCCAACACACCCATGTTGCGTAAGGCTGATTCCTTGCTGTATGCGGGTTACCAGTTATAGCAGCTCCCGGCTAGCGTTTATACCCTAAACTTGTGGGCCTAGGTCAGTTGGTTCAGTTTTTATTACAACGCCGATCGAGAACGGGTTATGTACCTACCAAGTCAATCTTGTGCTGGTGATACCTGATAGGTACTAAATTTATTACTAACATGATAGCTCATTCACTCAGCAAATTTAATTAAAGATAGCATTTAAAACTATTGAATTTTTATGTGTACTCTATACCTCTTTTTGTAAAAGGAGCACCCACGTTTTTTTCTCATCAACCTAGAAAGAAAGGTTTTGATGAATGACAGCGATATGCATATCTCGAGATTTAGATTGCAATTTCAAGTAATTTAACGACCCAAAAAGGGGTTATTTGTGGTAATGCGTGTGGCCACCTTCAATTAGTTTTGACCGCATAGTGTAGCAAAAATTTTCAAATATTTTATGAATTACATAAATTACATTTGGTGATTACCAGATTATATATATATATATATAATCAATAACCTTAATTACCCTAAGGTGTTAAGGTGCAATTTACCACAATACATTTACAAATTACAAATACAGTCACAATAGAGTCAATCATAAATGTTTCACGAGTAAATAAATGTTGCCCATTCTTTCTTATTCTTTGCCATCTTCATCCCCTCTTTCCAAGATTTTCCTCGTTCTTTCAGACACTCTGCCACTACTTGATCCCATGTTTTTCTCGGTCTTCCTCTTGGTCTCTTCTGGGTAGATTTCGCTAGCCATACTCTTTTCGTTTGTCTTGTATCCTCCATTCTTACTATGTGTCCAAACCACCTTAACTGTTGTTTCTCTATGCTTTTCAAAACTGGTTCTACGTTGAGTTCTGCTCTGACTGTCTCGATTCGTATTTTATCTCTTCTAGTAATACCTTTAACACCTCTTAAATACTCCATTTCCAGTGCCTGTATTTTGCTCTTCATTTGCCTGTTTAACACCCAGCTTTCACATCCGTAGGTCAAGATTGGTTTGTATATTGTGTTGTACACTGTCATTTTCGTTTTCTTCGTTATCTCCTTTTTCCTTATGAAAGTGTTATGAAGGGTGTAGAAAAGTCTCGTTGTAGTCTCTATTCTGTTGTTGATTTCCGCCTCTTCCTTTCCATCCTTATGTATATTTACTCCTAGATATTTGAATGCTTCTATTTGCTCTATATCCTTTCCATCTAGTTTTATTGTTATCTTGGTTTCGCTCTTTCCGATTGTCATTACTTTGGTTTTAGCAACGTTTATTTTCATGTTTCTTTTTTCTAATGCTGTCTTCCAGATTATTATTGCCTTTAATAAATTCTGATTACTTGTACCCTAGCAGCACAAACTCTTGGAACCATATTGTTCCAATCTGTGTCCAATGTTGGAATCTTGGCCAATATTGGCCACGTAAAACCGATCTTGATACAATATTGTTAGCCTATTATTTTCCAATATTGCGAATCAATGTGGGGCCTACATTGGATTCATCTAGGAAGACCATAATGGGATGCCTAGCTCCAAAAAATATTGTCGCCATATAAATTTCATATATATTTCCAATATTATAAAGCAACGTTGGCCCTACATTGGATTTATCTAGGAAGACCATAATGGGATGCCTAGCTCCAGAAAATATTGTCGCCATATAATTTTCCTATATATCTCCAATATTATAAAGCAATGTGGGCCCTACATTGGATTTATCTAGGAAGACCATAATGGAATGCCTAGCTCCAGAAATATCGTCGCCATATAAATTTCCTATATATTTCCAATATTATAAAGCAACGTTGGCCCTACATTGGATTTATCTAGGAAGACCATAATGGGATGCCTAGCTCCAGAAAATATTGTCGCCATATAATTTTCCTATATATTTCCAATATTATAAAGCAATGTGGGCCCTACATTGGATTTATCTAGAAAGACCATAATGGGATGCCTAGCTCCAGAAAATATTGTCGCCATATAAATTTCCTATATATTTCCAATATTATAAAGCAACGTGGGCCCTACATTGGATTTATCTAGAAAGACCATAATGGGATGCCTAGCTCCAGAAAATATTGTCGCCATATAAATTTCCTATATATTTCCAATATTATAAAACAATGTGGGCCCTACACTGAATTTATCTAGGAAGACCATAATGGGATGCCTAGCTGCAGAAAATATTGTCGCCATATAAATTTCCTATATATTTCCAATATTATAAAGCAACGTGGACCCTACATTGGATTTATCTAGGAAGACCATAATGGGATGCCTAGCTCCAGAAAATATTGTCGCCATATAAATTTCCTATATATTTCCAATATTATAAAGCAATGTGGGCCCTACATTGGATTTATCTAGGAAGACCATAATGGAAAGCCTAGCTCCAGAAAATATTGTCGCCATATAAATTTCCTATATATTTCCAATATTATAAAGCAATGTGGGTCCTACATTAGATTTATCTAGGAAGACCATAATGGAATGCCTAGCTCCAGAAAATATCGTCGCCATATAAATTTCCTATATATTTCCAATATTATAAAGCAACGTGGGCCCTACATTGGATTTATCTAGGAAGACCATAATGGGATGCCTAGCTCCAGAAAATATTGTCGCCATATAAATTTCCTATATATTTCCAATATTATAAAGCAATGTGGGTCCTACATTAGATTTATCTAGGAAGACCATAATGGAATGCCTAGCTCCAGAAAATATCGTCGCCATATAAATTTCCTATATATTTCCAATATTATAAAGCAACGTGGGCCCTACATTGGATTTATCTAGGAAGACCATAATGGGATGCCTAGCTCCAGAAAATATTGTCGCCATATAAATTTCCTATATATTTCCAATATTATAAAGCAATGTGGGCCCTACATTGGATTTATCTAGGAAGACCATAATGGATAGCTTAGCTCCAGAAAATATTGTCGCCATATAAATTTCCTATATATTTCCAATATTATAAAGCAATGTGGGTCCTACATTGGATTTATCTAGGAAGACCATAATGGAATGCCTAGCTCCAGAAAATATCGTCGCCATATAAATTTCCTATATATTTCCAATATTATAAAGCAACGTGGGCCCTACATTGGATTTATCTAGGAAGACCATAATGGGATGCCTAGCTCCAGAAAATATTGTCGCCATATAAATTTCCTATATATTTCCAATATTATAAAGCAATGTGGGCCCTACATTGGATTTATCTAGGAAGACCATAATGGATAGCTTAGCTCCAGAAAATATTGTCGCCATATAAATTTCCTATATATTTCCAATATTATAAAGCAATGTGGGTCCTACATTGGATTTATCTAGGAAGACCATAATGGAATGCCTAGCTCCAGAAAATATCGTCGCCATATAAATTTCCTATATATTTCCAACATTATAAAGCAATGTGGGCCCTACATTGGATTTATCTAGAAAGACCATAATGGGATGCCTAGCTCCAGAAAATATTATCGCCATATAAATTTCCTATATATTTCCATTATAAAGCAATGTGGGCCCTACATTGGATTTATCTAGGAAGACCATAATGGAATGCCTAGCTCCAGAAAATATTGTCGCCATATAAATTTCCTATATATTTCCAATATTATAAAGCAACGTGGGCCCTACATTGGATTTATCTAGGAAGACCATAATGGGATGCCTAGCTCCAGAAAATATTATCTTATATATATTTCTAAAAGTCCTGACTGACTCACTGACTCATCAACGCCCAGCCCAAACCCTTGGACCTAGAAAGCTGAAATTTTGCACAGAGGTTCCCTTTATGATGTATACAAGGAATAAGAAAGGATATTTCGAAATTCAACTACTAAAGGGGTAAAATGGGGGTTCCAATTTTGTATGGAAAAATAATATTAAATAGACATTTCGACTTGAAACTTCGTAGGAGTACTCCTAAAAACAAATAAGCAAACACGTATTTCTTGATTTTCCGAAAATCAACCCCTTAGAGGGTGAAATGGGGTAAGTAAGCCTAAACATCGATATGGGTGTCGTTATTGAGGTTTATTGGGACGTTGATTGCGAAAATGGCATTTATTTTTAAGTCCAAGACGGTGAACATGACATAAGGGAAGAAACGGGACGAGACGGGACTAGACTGGACGGAACGGGACGGGACTGAGCGGGGCGGGACGGGTCGGGGCGGGGCGGGACGGGGCGGGGCGGGGCGGGACGGAAATGGGAAGGAAAAGGATGGGATCGAAGGGGAGGGGATGGGATGGAAGAGGAGGGGCGGGACGGGACGGGAAGGGACGGGACTGGACGGGAGGGAAAAGGGCGGGACGGGACGGGACGGGATGATACGGAAAGGAAAGGGAAGGAATGGGATGGAAGGGGAAGGGACGGGACGGGACGGGAAGGGACGGGACGGGACTGAACAAGAAGAGACTGGACGGAAAAGGAAGGGACGGGACGAAAAGGAACGAGACGGGACGGGACGGAAAGGGAAGGGAAGGGAAGGAATGGGATGGAAGGGGAGAGGACGGGACAGGACGGGACGGGACGGGACGGGACGGAATGGGACGGTACGGAGACGGGGACGGAGAAAGGGACGGGGACGGGGATAGGATGGGATGGGATGGGATGGGATGACAGAAAATAATTAGTCATTAGTTAATACACAAATAACGAACCTCGCGCGAACGAAGTCGCGGGTAAAAGCTAGTCGCCATATAAATTTCCTATATATTTCCAATATTATAAAGCAATGTGGGCCCTACATTGGATTTATCTAGGAAGACCATAATGGAATGCCTAGCTCCAGAAAATATCGTCGCCATATAAATTTCCTATATATTTCCAACATTATAAAGCAATGTGGGCGCTACATTGAATTTATCTAGGAAGACCATAATGGGATGCCTAGCTGCAGAAAATATTGTCGCCATATAAATTTCCTATATATTTCCAATATTATAAAGCAATGTGGGCCCTACATTGGATTTATCTAGAAAGACCACAATGGGATGCCTAGCTCCAGAAAATATTGTCGCCATATAAATTTCCTATACAGAGAGATTTTCTTTACTACGAACATGGCAGACGATATGTCGAATTTACAAATGCCGAGAATTTGACGTTGACATTCCACTAAATTCTGTCAACAGATAATATCTGCTATAATTTCTTTTTTAAAATGGATAACTATGAAGTACCCGAAAAAGTTCAAGTTATAAAATGGTATTATCAGGGTCAAACGTTCCGAGAAATTCAAAATTCGTTTAGAAGAGCATTTGAAAATAGGCATTCTCCATCATTATCAACATTGCACAGGATTATTTCAAATTTTGAAAAATTTGGATGTGTTTCTCCCCAAAATCACAAAAGGGCTAGTGCTCCCAACGAGGACAGGGTTTTAAAGGAACTAATGGTTTGTACTACGGCTAATGACAATCCAGATTATTCCCTCAAGCAAATTGCTGAAGTAGTAGATTTAGGCGCTTCTACTGTTATGAAAATGTAATAGAAATGGCGAATAATGACGAAAACTTCCTCCGGAAAACCATTTTCACCGATGAATCAACATTTCCAGTGCATGGTCGCCATAACCCACAAAATGTACGGTACTGGTCGCGAGATAACCTGCATAGGTATTTTGAATTCCGGACCCAGTACCCCCAAAAATTAAATGTTTGGGGAGGAATGCTGGGTGAGAACATGATCGGTCCATTTTTTATTGATGGAACTCTAACCGGTCCTAAATACCTTGACCTACTGCAACAGCAAATCATTCCAGAAATTCGAAGTATAGCGGGTGAAAGATTTAATGAACTGTGGTTCCAGCAGGATGGCTGCCCCGCTCACAACACTGTTTTAGTTCAAGAATATCTGGACAGTATATTCCCAAATAGATTGTTGAGTGGACGAGGAACCATTTTGTGGCCAACTAGATTTCCAGATCTCTCTCCGAATGATTACTTCCTATGGGGCTAAATAAAATCGAACATTTATTGTTTTCAGGATAGTAGAGCCAACAATTTGGGAGAACTGAGGTTAAAAATTGAAGAGGCGTTTGAGAGTATTAGCCCTAATATGTTGGCTAATGTTCGGGGTAGTTTTTATGATCGCTTAGGTTATTGCTTAGCGGAAGAAGGCGGACTTTTTGAACACCAGCTAATTTTAACTTTCTATATTTTGTTGGTTTAATTAAAAATAGTTTTACTTTGGTTTACCTCTTTTTTTCTATGATTTAATTTGTACAGAATAAATTGTTTCTTTCTTTAGAATGCGTTGTGAATTATCTTGTTTTACTTTACTGTTAATCTTTAAGAATCACGTTCTTCAACTCTGAATTTATCATCTAAATTTAATCCAGAATAACACAATACCTCAACGCAACCTATTTGTGATACTCCTATAATAATTCATTTACAAAACTTACACTATGCGTGAATGCGTCGGGTCGTCTGCGTTGACGACCCGTGGATGGATATCTCATATCAGAGTATCCTCGATCGACACTCCATCGGTCTTGGCGTCATTTTAGGCAATCATAAATTCGTCTTGATTTACTCGTGTTCGCAGTTCATGAATTTTCACTGTATATTTCCAACATTAGAAAGCAATGTGGGCCCTACATTTTTATCTAGGAAGACCATAATGGGATGCCTAAGCAGCAGAAAGTGTTGTAACCATATAAATTTCCTATATATTTCCAATATTATAAAGCAATGTGGGCCCTACATTGGATTTATCTAGAAAGACCATAATGGGATGCCTAGCTCCAGAAAACATTGTCGCCATATAAATTTCTTATATATTTCCAATATTATAAAGCAATGTGGGCCCTACATTGGATTTATCTAGGAAGACCATAATGGGATGCCTAGCTCCAGAAAATATTGTGACGATGTAAATTTCCTATCTATTTCCAATATTGGAATATTCACGTAAAACTGATGTTGATTCAATATTGGCAGGCAATTATTTAACAATATCGTGAAGCAATGTGGGTCCTACGTTGAATTTATCTAGAAAGTCCATAACGGGGTGCCTAAGCAGCAGAAAGTGTTGTAACCATATAAATTCCCTATCTATTTCCAACATTGACATATTCAACAGTAATATCCCAAGTGCATTAAAATATCCGATTAAAATTTGAAGTTTTCTGTCAGAATGTTTTGTTAAGAAATTTTGTCAAGTAATTTTTCCACTCAACAAGAATCCCCAGTGCATAGCACTCGGGATTTTGGGGCGGAAAATTTACGAGATATATTTCTTCAGAGCAAAACATAATTCTGACAGAAAATCGTCAAATTTTATTCATGCTAGTTTACATGCACGCGGAATGCTTGGTTTGATATTTCCTGAATAAACATATAAAATTCAATTAGTGAGGCACCTTTAATAATCATGTTAAAATTATTCACAAGGGATTAAATTTTGACACATTTTTAACCGCGGTAAAGTTTTGACGTTTGAATTTTTGTCATTATTAAACTGACAGAAACCATATCCATTACGCGTTATTGTGGATATGAAGGAAATATTCAAGGGTAATACCACAAGCAGTGGATATATTTTTGACAAATATTTTGTCGTTTCCATGTAAATTATTGCGTTTAAATTTCACGATACAAAATCACATCAAAAATGTCACGAGCCGAAGGCGAGTGACATTTAAATGTGATTTTGTTGAGTGAAATTTGCAATAATTTCTATGGAAATGGCAAAATATTTTAAAAAAATATATCATTTCGAGTGGTATTTGGTACGACTATTTAACAATATTAATACATAACGATTAACTTTATTGAAAAATAATCCAACAATTAATATAATTATTCATTCTCAATTAAATTCAGCGGAATACTTCCAAAACACAGCATTTTAAATTTTTTTAAACAAACCCCACAGTGTGTTGGGGTTTAGTGGTACGTAACCTAGCGATATCACTAAGGACAGAACATCGTTGCTAAGCGATACTTCGCAACAAGGCTATTTATTTTTTGAGTACGTACATCGTTTTGTGAATATTTTGCATGGTGCCCAATATTCAGTGATATACTGCTGTTATTGGTTGAAAAAAGCAAATGTCTGCAATGTGATTGGCTTATATGTTATAGTGTTGAATAGTCATATAAAATCCATCTCCATGCTAGTTCAACTTAACATATACACGGCGTTGATTAATATTTGAGACATTGCCATATTTTCAGCTTCTCTAATTACTAATGGCCCAACACACAGTCTAAATTTATATTCCTAGAGAATGCTATTACCTTAATTACGGTTTGCAAAATGGGTTTCGTGGATAGTGATTAACGTGTAACAAAGGATTATCTACCATTATAGATTTAAAGGACGGTTTCTGTTTTTCTGAACAAACACGAAATATTTAATGAATAAGAGGTCAGTGAAATCGTCCGTAACTGAACGCAAAGAAACTTTCTTTTTGCTACAAATTTAGATGAAGATTTGGCGATAAAAACACGTTTACGAAACTACTTAGCATTTATTTCTGCGATTATTCTCTACTTTCTAGTACACTAAGAAGTCCAGAAAACAGAGATTTGACTTTTATCGATGCCGCTAACGTTAAACAATATCATAACCGATATTCGTAGCGCATGTGGCAGATAATAAAGACTGTATCGTTACAAACAAGTAGTTTGAATCTCTATTTACAGTAAATAAAGACTTCGACATCGTAAAAAGCTTAGCCATGAATTCCCTCTGGCATTACAAATCAAGAAACTATGAATTACGAGATGGCTGAAATTGCATATGTTTCAAATTTGCACCATATCAGAATGAATCTAGGAAAAATAATCCATGAAAAAAAAATCCACGGAAAAAAAATCCAGGAAAAAAAATCCACGGAAAAAAAATCCACGGAAAAAAAATCCACAGGAAAAAAAATCCAGGGAAATAAAATCCATGCAATAATTGTAGTAATTATAATAAGCCGATGTAAAATCCAATATTTTCAATATAATTATTAATAAATACATATTATGTACGTGGCCATTTTTAAGTTATACACTGCAATTAAATAAAGTATTCCTTCGGGTACATTTTCTTTGCATTGAAATCCACATAGAATTGTTGTAAAGCCGGTTAATACTTCATCTTCCTTAGGAATTGGAAATGTACTCGTAATCCGGTCTAACAAAGGGTTGCTAACATCATTGGTCATAATAGTTCATTATAATCTTAATCCCGTTATTCTAAGAAGTATTCGGTATTTATGTTATTTCACTAATGAGATTTTAGTAAACAAATCGCAAAATGATAACATCATTGGTCATAATAGTTCATTATAATCTTAATCCCGTTATTCTACGAAGTATTCAGTATTTATGTTATTTCACTAATGAGATTTTAGTAAACAAATCGCAAAATGATAACATCATTGGTCATAATAGTTCATTATAATCTTAATCCCGTTATTCTAAGAAGTATTCAGTATTTATGTTATTTCACCAATGAGATTTTAGTAAACAAATCGCAAAATATGAATAAAATGGAGATGAGGGATGAACTCTTGGTTAGTTTTGATCTTGACTTAGTAGTGTTCGGATTGATTGTTTTTTGTTGCTGGTGGCCTTCTTCTGTTCTGTGCGGTAATTTGTTCTGTGCATCATGGAAATTATCACGTCAAATAAAGGGCAAGAGAAAATATGTCTTAATGGTTACATGTATGTCTTACATGTTAAATGCAAGACTTTTATTCGCTGGCGGTGTGTAAAATACACTTCATTGAAATGTGGAGCGATCCTGAAGACAACCCTGAACAAAACGGAGCCTGTTGTCGCAAGATCCCATCATCATCCTGCAGATGCAGAAGGTATCAAGGTGGTGAAATGCCTACAACGTATGAAAACCGCCGCGAAAACCAGTGGGTCCAACCCCGCTGAAATTTTTGCTGAAGGTGTTTCAACGCTTGACAATGAAACTAAAGCACGTATGCCTGTAGAGGATTCGGCAAAACGTACCTTGCGAAACCAGAGATCGAAGATTAATCCAAAAGATCCAGACACGCTGAATGAACTCAACATTGAAGGTATTTTTTATTATTTTTTTATTTTAAAGTTTCTTTTGAGAATAGACACGTTTAGAAAAAAAAGTCTCAGATTACGTCCAATTAACTAATGACAGGTAGTATTATTTCAACTTGTTTAGTATAAACCTCTTTTATATACTTTATTTTTTGCTTCAGGAGACTGGTCTACTACTGGGGACCCCAATTACAATCGCTTTCTTCTTCATGACAATGGACAAGCTTCAGCGGAACGTATTATCATTTTTGCTACCGACGAAAATCTTCGGCAGCTTTCTGAAGCAACTTCCTGGTACATGGATGGCAACTTTTCATTCGCCCCAAAACAGTTTCAACAATTATATGTAATCAGGGTTGCTGTTCACGATATATATATCACGGTGGTGTATGCTTTATTACAATGTAAAACGCAAGTAACCTACGAAAGCATGCTACATACTATAATACAGGAATGTACGGCGAGGGAACTGTATCCCGATCCCCATACAGTAAACATGGATTTTGAAAAAGCCATGATAAATGCCGCAAAGGGGGTGCTTGGGGATCATCTTGTGATTCGTGGTTGTTTCTATCATCTAACCCAGAGCACCCATCGTAAGATCCAAGGATTAGGTTTAGAAACCACATACCGAGAAGATGAAGCTTTTAATTTATTTTGTGGTATGCTGGATGGGCTTGCTTTCCTGCCTGTCGAAGACGTGTTGCAGGGAATGGATTACCTACGAACTATAATGCCCCAAGATGCAGCCGATTTGGTCGACTATTTCGACACAGGGGCGGACTGGGACTAATAGGCCCGGGATGCTGGGTGCCTCGGGGGCCCGCGGTCCGCACGAGGTTGTGCGGTATAGTTCGGGCCTGGGGCGAAGCCCCTGCCGCCGGAGACAATATCAACGAAACCGACAAATTTTTTCGCTGATGCGATACATTTTATGGCCTAAAACGATATTTTAGGACGCGATTAACAGGCGCCAACTAGTAACTAGCACCTACTAATAACACTACCTGAGCGCGCAATTCAAATCTTGCGAAAATTATATTCGAGGAAGGCCTACGACCAATAGTGTAACTCGCAAGTATCAAATTGTCACTCGGAACCTGCGAGCTTGTGAGTGAATTTGGCAAGGGACAAGCTGGTGGTCAGTGACGAGTCTCAATTTACTGAACATGTTGATTGAATCATGCATTGCATAACTTGCTAATAATCATCTTATTGAATAGGTAGATATATTGATGTATATATTATATTTTGTTACAGCCTTTCGTGATCCATTGGTATTAATGTGTAGGTTTATGGTAACAACAAACTACATGCTTTCTTATTTTTCTCATCTTCTACGTTTCGAAAGACTAGGCTTTCAATCTCAAAAATATTAAGACTTAAAAACAGAAATAGAATCATCAAAAATACTTCATAAACAAACAATATATAAATATATATGGATGAATCTATATACATCCTCATTGTGTAAGTAACATATATTTTTTTAAATTTAAACTGGGATTATTATTGTTATCTATACTGTTAAAGGTGATTAGCTCCACTTTGTGTGCCCAATTTATGTTATATTATATTATAATTGAATTTTAATTAATTTAATTGCCCTGTTTATGTATTTTGGATATTCAAAATTATTTTCTGCTAACCCCAGTAGATACACTTGACTGAAAATCAAATCGGATTCTTTTTAATCTAGATTGCTTATATTCTGAAATTTGATGTTTCTATAATATTATGGCAACTCAAAACTTCTGTCAACTTATACTGCAAACTAGTTTTGAAAATTCAATTACAAATACTTCATCGTTACATTTGTCATACGACAATCTCAATTAGTAAGTACTTCCTTAATTAAAACTAACAGTGCCACCAACATAAACAGTGCCAAGCGAATGACAGGCCGGCTTAAATTTCTTGTCCATCACAGAATGTGTCAAAAGTCGGTGTCTGAGTTTGTAGGGGCCACAACTGTACCTTAGTCATACTTAGAATTTTGCCGAGACAAAGGAGTTCCAAATCTAGCAAGGGATCTTTTACATACTACACATCGTAGTAGCATGGGATCCACGACTTAAATCACTTCCGAATGATGGTATTCTGTAGAGGCTTTCATCAGCATTTTTTTATTTTAAAAACCGCACCGGGATCGGGGATCGAACTCTCGACCCTTAGATCAGTAGCCAGAATGCTTACCACTAAGCTATGGAGCCCAGCAATTTGTATGGAACTTTAACCCTTTTATTATTACAAATATTTATTTTAAAAAACTTATAAAAGGGTTTATTTCTTAATTTCAAATTTTACAAAATTGCATTACATCATTTTGATTCCTCCTTAGCGATCTAGCTTATTTTTTTCAGTCCAAAACACTATTAAAGCTTTATTATTTGATTAATACCTACTATGTTAAATAGTATATTTCGGAAAAGTATTTGTAATTAACTTCCAATTTCATTTCAGATATTAAATTAAGTTAAAATCCTACTTTTTCTCAATTAGCTTCATTTAATTAAATTTTAAATTCTATTTCCTTTCTTTTCTAAATTAATCTTAATAATTTTGATATCCATTTGACATCTAAATTCATCTTTATAATTTTTAATACTGTATTCTTTAAATCTCATTAATCTGATTTTTAGACCCCTGTACCTACCCCAATATCATAACAATACATTATATATTACCAATTGAACTACTTCAACAACATTTTACTGAGAAGTTTGCTGCCACTGTCAACGCAAGGGCTTGTTCTCTGCTTTCCGGCTGTCAATCGCGGCGCTCGCTATTTCAAATACTAATCGAGTGGGGTTTGGATTTTTTATACACAAAGAAGTATTTACATCAATAAGATATTTCCGGTGCTGTAGGATTTTGGGGCCCCTAAAGAGCCATTTTTAATTACATTTAAATAATACATGGATTACAAACTAATTGCGAGGCGGGGGCCGCGGGGCCAAAATGTGCATGTGTAAACGCCCTAGTGGTGTTGCATTTTAGTTTAAAGCCTGCAGGCCCGGACGGCTCAAGGGCCCGGGATGCGATCGCATCCCGGCATCCCTAGCCAGTCCGCCCCTGTTTCGACACCACATATGTACATGGCAGCTATCGTCGAATAGGCAATCCAAATGTGGGGGGCCCCTTGCGATTTCGCAATATTCCACCGATATTCCCACCAGAAACGTGGAATGTAAATGCAACAACGATTGCTGGAGAAGAACGCACAAATAATCGCGTTGAAGGATGGAATCACAGATTCTCCAATCTTGTCGGCCATAACCACCCCATAGTGTGGACGTTTATAAAAAAAATGCAATTAGAAGAATCAGCCGATGAAACCAAACTACAGCAATATCGTGTTGGAGCTTTACCAAAGAAAAAGAAACTGGCTGTATATGTAAACATGCAGATTCGATTGAAGGCACTATGCGAAGAATATGCAAATAGCACCCGAAACTTAGAAAATTTTATTCGAGCTGTTGGGCATACTATTAGATTTAGGTAGAATAAATTGTAACTTGTATTAAACAATTTTTTACTTATATTTATTTTTAAATAAATTGTTTAGTGGATATAAAATGTTTTTTCTTGTAATAAACTTTTTATCTTTTAATATTGTTGTCCGCTTTTTTTTATAGATTTAAATACATTTTTTGCCAACAATGTGTTTGATTTGCCGTAATATTACAAAACATGTGAAAAATGAAACATTATAATTTGGATTTTATTTCCCTGGATTTTTTTTCCTGTGGATTTTCTTTCCATGGATTTTTTTTCCTGGATTTTTTTTCCGTGGATTTTTTTTCCTTGGATTATTTTTCCGCAACCGTATCAGAATACATCAGTGGATGTGGAAAGCTATTATTGTTTTCACAATACATTTTTCTATATATGTATATTATCTGATAGAAATATATACTATATGGCAAACATTATAGTCACAGACTAAAAAAAACCTATAGTAATTTGTTGTAATTCCCATATAAATAACAATGTTCATATGTTACAAAATCGGTTATTGATATTATACATGCCAATAAAACCACTTAAATATAATAATGCATATTTAATTTTTTAATGCCCATTTCCATTCTTTTAATGTATTTTTGCACATGAATTTCTAATTCGCTGTAACACACGTTATCAAAAATCTATTAAATCAAAAATATTCATCAATATACTGATGACTGCGGGGGTTAAAAATGTTTAGGGAATTGTTTTCATTGCTGCAGCAATTTAAGAAGAATTTTGTGGACAATCAAGGTATAATGTCAATGTTTAATTAATAATCTAATTATGCTGTGTTTTGTATACATACTCTATGCTAATTTTTTGCGCTAATTTAAGTAATAAGTTAAGAAAACAACACATAAGCTTTCTAAAGCAGAAAATGAAGGTAAAATTAGCAACGCAGCCATTCTGTCGGAGAAGCACTTTTATACTGCAGAAATAATTTGCAATTGCAAAACTTTCAAAATTGCTTATCTACTGCAAATTTTATATTTATTATGAATGACGCTTTCGATATTTTGAATTCTAGAACCATTAATGCTTTTAGATTTAAACGAGCTATGTGTCAGGCAAATATTAATGAAATTAAAGCATTTGTAAATAAATAAGACTTATATATACTCCCTTAAACTTTTAGATGGTCTACATATTTTAAAGTCGAATAGAAAAACTGGATTTTTAGAATTTTTAATAGCATTTGAAAGTATTATAGGAATGTTCAATGATTATATTGCTAATAATTCTTTAAAATTTATCCTCATTTATAAATGCTCACAAGATCACATAGAACTTTTTTTAGCGGTGTTAGGTCCCAAGGAGGGCGTAACAATAATCCTACAGCTAGACAGTTTACTGCAGCATTTAGAAATATCATGGTTCGTGCTGAGCTTAGGGATGGTGGCATTGGAAACTGCGTGCCCTTAGAACAAATTAGCACTCTCCATGTAACATATTCGAGTAAGTTACCGGAAGATATTAATGACAATAATGCCATTTATAATGACATAATCATTGAAGAAGAAACTCATTTGAATAATCAAGTTAATGAGCATAATTTATTGTGCTTTTATTATTTCTCCCCTGACAGAATATACAAAAGAAGTAGTAATGTATATCGCAGGTTTTGTAGTATACAAACTTAGCAAAAAATTAAAATGTGAAATTTGTTTAGCATCTTTGTATGGAAACAAAAGTGATTTGTTGGGTTCTTTCATAGATTTTAAAAATAGAGGAAATTTCAAATACCCAAGTCAGGATGTCATTAAATTATGTTTAAAAGTTGAAAAACACATACGATTTGAACAGAAAATTGGAAAAGTATTGAAAAGCAATGTGTTTATTTTGCACGATTTAACAAATATTAATATATTCACAAACATGCAAGTGCACGATACAAATCCATTAGAATGCCACAGATTTCTATTAATAAAATGTATTGTAAATCATTATACAGATATTAGAATTCATTATTTATGCAATAAATCAGTATTGTTTAAAGGCCAATAAATGTATTTAAGTGTTTTTCTACCAAAATGTACTATTTTATAATATAATACATATATAATGTTAATAAATATGTACTTATAAAAATACAGATTTCAGTATTTCCTGAAATAAATTTAAAAATGTAAAACTGTATAAAAGTAAAACAAAACAGATTTTAATAAAACATTAGACACCATAATTTCAATTTCACTTATGTGTTACAAAAAAAAAGAAAAATTTCGTATGACCCTCTTTTGACGGCACACCATTGGTAAAGTGTCACAAACCGGAAACATTGAAGCTGCCATATTGGGACACCATCCTGGTTACACTTGTTAGAAACATAGGCTCCTTCCTCCTCTCTTTATATTCTAAGGTTTTTTCTACCTGCTTCAAAGAGAGGGTTACTTCTTGTCGGGCTCTTAAAACTGCAAATTTTACTTGATTCCTCACTTTTCTTGTGTTGTCGACCTGTGAGTGATCGTTTTCCGCTAGTTTTCGTCCTTAGAAAGAAATCTTTAAGGTGAGTACTACTTTTAGTTTGTTATTATAATAATGCAAAATCAAAATATTAACGTTTCAATTATTGGAGAAATTAATGTAGGAACCATATCTAATGATATTAATGCTTTAATACGTAACAAAAACGATGCTTCAAAAATATCTAAAGGAAGTCCAGTCCCGTCCACATGAAAGGATAATCTAAATTTTAATATGTACTATAAAAACTTTTTAAATAATAGTAAAGATATTAATTTTGTCGAAACGATTAATAAGATCTGCAAACTTCACACCCAAAGATTTACGTAGAAAGTCAAGATCAATTGTCGAATTGGATAGATGGAAGGCTACTGAATTCCGTTTGTTTTTATTATATGTGGGACCAGTTTTTTTAAAGAATTTGTTAGGTAAAGAGTATTATCATCACTTTCTTTTATTTCAGTTTAGTTTCTTGTGTTCTCGACCTGTGAGTGATCGTTTTCTGCTTGTTTTAGCCGTTAAAAATAAATCTAAGGCGAGTTCTACTTTTATTTTGTTATTATATTAATGCAAAATCAAAATATTAACTTATAAATTAACCTTTTATCGCATGGTGTGACATACATCACCCAAATCAATTTCATATTTTTTCTAAGTCTCACAATGAATATATTCCATTTCTGCATGCTGGTCTAGATTTGTCACACACCGTTCCTTATTGGTCGTTAAGGTTTGTGGCTTTATTTCAGCAATTTGCGTTTCAAGGCCGCTTGCAAGTTGATTCTTGCATAAGTTATAGCGCCTCGTGCATCAGTGCGTTTTGACTTTATATTTGTGTTGTGTATTGTATCATATTCACGCCTAAAAAATTTTATGGTGATAAACGATATCTATAGATTTTATAGGTAAGTAATTTTGCTCGTTTAGTGTATATTTTAGACACTTATTTCTAATATTTCTCTTTGTGCTATACTGATTTTGGAAATATTTTATTCTAGATGGATCCTAAACAATTCTATGGCAACCTCAATTACGTGAGGGACATCCCTGACGACAACAGAAGCGAATGAAGTGATTTCTCTGACGACAACGACCCAGAAAATTATGAAGAGGTATTAGCAGCTGACAGTGATCATGAAGAAATCAGTAATCATTTTATAGAAGAAGAAAGTGACAGTATTATACCAGAAACTGATGTATCCTCTTCCGATTCTGATGTCGACATGGAGATACCACTCTCACAACTGGCAGAAAAATTGAATCCTGGTACTTGGAGAAAAGGTAATCTAAGAAGAAGACCAGAAGAAATTCGATTTCTAGGAAAGGAAGAAATGTCTCCTGAAATTAGTAATCTGGATACTCCATCAGATTACTTTTTCTATTTATTTCCAAAGGAACTTACACAATTTATTACGCAACAATCAAATATGTATTCCGTTCAGACTCAACCGAACAAACCAGCTAATATCAGTTCAAACGAAATAGAAATATTTAGTGGAACTGTGTTGTACATGTCCATTGTGAAATTACCACAAACTAGACACTATTGGTCCTCAACATTAGGACATCCTGCAGTTTCCAAAGTAATATCATGCAACAGATGGGAGGAGATTAAAAGATTCTTACATTTTAATAATAATGACGACCAAGTTCCGAACGAACAACCAGGACACGAAAAATTATTCAAAATTCGACCTATTCTTCAGAAACTCCGACAACGTTTACTTTTAGTACCACGAGAAGAACATTTGGCAGTAGATGAACAGATAATCCCCACAAAAGCACGTTCCATAAAACAATACAATCCCAAAAAACCGCACAAGTGGGGTTACAAAAATTATGTTTTAAGCGGATTTTCGGTATTTAGCTATGACTTTGACATTTTTGCTGGTGCACAGAGCACCTTGCCTACGGGTCTTCCAGATTTAGGCGTCAGTAGTAATGTGGTATCAAGACTATCTGAAAGTATACCAAGACACGTCAACCATAAAATATTTTTCGATAATTGGTTCACTAGTGTACCACTCATGATACATTTAGAAACGGAAGGAATCCTTCCCCTGGGAACAGTTAAAATAAACCGAGTACGTGGATGTGTAATGCCAAAAAAACAGGAGTTGAAAAAACGAGGAAGAGGAAGCATGGAAGAGAAAGTTGCGATAATAGATGCCAGAAAAGTGAGTCTAGTAACATGGTTCGATAATAAAGTTGTTACCACTTTTTCTACATATATAGGAAGTGAACCAAAAGGAGAAAAAAAGATTTTTTAGCAGCGAAAAAGTGCACAAAATGATTCCCTGTCCGCCCAGCATTTTTGAATATAATAATTATATGGGTGGCGTCCACATCCTTGATTCAATGCTGGGTCACTACCGAACCAAAATTAGATCCAAGAAATGGTATCTAAAGATTTTCTTCCATCTGCTAGATTTATGTATTGTAAATTCTTGGTTGCTCTGGAGGCGGCAAAACTCAGATGAATATCTGCCACTTATAGACTTCAAAATAGCAGTAGCTAATGCTCTAATCAAATCTGGAAAACCAATAAACAGAGGAAGGGGAAGACCAAGCAATGATCTTCAGCAGCAGTACGAAAGAGGCCCTGCGACAGAAATTCCTCAGATTGAAGTTAGAAAAGATGGACTTGACCACCTCCCAGATTATCGCGAAAATATGCGCAACAGATGCAAATTTCCTGGATGTGACGGCAAATCCTATATTTACTGTTTTAAGTGTGATATACCTTTATGCCTCAACAAAGACAGAAATTGTTATTTCAGATTTCAATAGGAATAATTTTTCTTTTATGCATATTGTGCCTAATTTGTCACAATCTATAATTTTGTATTTTTTTCAATAAAATTTTTGTAAAAATTTTTTTTTTAGTATTTTTTCCGTCCTTATATCAGTCATTACTTACTATGGTTTTTTTTTAATAAAAACAACAAAATCATGCAATAAAAGGTTAATGTAGGAACCATATCTAATAAGATTAATGCTTCAATATGTAACAAAATCGATGCTTCAAAAATATAAGGAAGTCCAGTCCCATCCACATGAAAGGATAATCTAAATGTTAATATGTACTATCAAAACTTTTTAAATAATAGTAACGGTATTAATTTTGTCGAAACGATTAATAAGATTGCAAAGTCAAGATCAATTGTCGAATTGGATAGATGGAAGGCTACTGAATTCCGTTTGTTTTTATTATATGTGGGACCAGCTTTTTTAAAGAATTTGTTAGGTACAGAGTATTATCATCACTTTCTTTTATTTCAGTTTAGTTTCTTGCGTCCTCGACCTGTGAGTGATCGTTTTCTGCTAGTTTTAGACCTTATAAATAAATCTAAGGTGAGTTCTACTTTTATTTTGTTATTATATTAATGCTAGCAACTCTGTGAAATTTGCCATGCTTTAAAGTTTTAAATGTATAATTTGTAAAATACCTTTTTACACATACATATTTACTACAGTACATTCAATAGGTATCTCTTCCACATCCCCTGTGCGTAAGCATCATTTTATAAAACAACGGTAGCAAAATCAAAATATTAACGTTTCAATTACTGGAGAAATTAATGTTGTACAATATCTAATGAAATTAATGCTTCAATATGTAACGAAATTGATGCTTCAAAAATATCTAAGGAAAGTCCAGTCCCGTTTAACCTACAAAAATTTTCCGTCAAACTAATAGGCTTCATGTGCGATGCACCTGCTAGGCCTTTTCTAAAGGGAATCAAAGGAGGTCATAATAGCACAAGTGGATGTGAACGTTGTACTCAATTAGCTGTTAGACATAATCATAGAAGTATATATAAATTTAACCAAACATTGATAGCAAAAAGAACGAACGAAAACTTTAAAAATATGGATGATAAATTCCATCATAGTGGTTTTAGTCCTCTACAAAATATTAAAGACATTGATATGGTCAAGATTTTGCTCTCGACTATATGCATTAGTGTTGCTTAGGTGTAATGAAAAAATTGTTGCATTACTGGGTAAAAGGAAGCGAAACAAAAAAGTCAGATTGCCAGTAGATACACGTAGAATCAAAACGATTAATAAGATCTGCAAACTTTATACCCAAAGAATTTAGTAGAAAGTCAGGATCAATTGTCGAATTGGACAGGTGGAAGGCTACTGAATTCCGTTTGTTTTTATTATATTTGGGACCAGTTTTGTAAAATAATTTATTAGGTAAAGAGTATCATTATCACTTTCTTTTATTTCACGTCGCACTGAGAATTTTAATGTATAGAAATGTAGCTGAAAGTGAAGATTTAATTCACTGTGCTCGAGTTTTATTAACTTCAGTCGTTAAAAAATTTTCAATTTTGTATGGATCTGTAGCCTGTGTAATGTTCACAGTTTGATACATTTAACCGATGACGTCATCCATTTTCAACTACCTTTAAGTTCTATAAGCTATTTTCCTTTTGAAAATTACTTAGGTTATTTAAAAAACAGATTAAGGCGCTTTAATAAACCTTTGTCTCAAATCTCCAAACGCTTGTCGGAAGAATCTGAAGTGCATGTAACTTCGCTTAAATTAACATGCAATTCAACTATTAATTATGCTGCAAACATTTTATATTTGCCATTCAATGAGGTTTTATTAAATCGTAGGGACAGGTACGTTATGTTAGACATTAATAAGGTATTACAAATAGTTTCCTTTGAGTCAAATAATACCGTAAGGGGTTATGTGTCAGGACGTTTAGAAAATTTATATGATTTTCC
Source organism: Agriotes lineatus (assembly GCA_940337035.1). Lineage (NCBI taxonomy): Eukaryota > Metazoa > Arthropoda > Insecta > Coleoptera > Elateridae > Agriotes > Agriotes lineatus. The sequence continues at coordinate 56,464 of CALNHX010005969.1, read as the reverse complement.
TGTCCCATCAGAAAAAGTTGGAATATATAAAACAAAACAATTCTCCAACGTAGTAACTCTTTGGAAATGTGCCACTATACAAAGAAAATGTTTCGTTCTACCCCATTCGGATTAATTTATATTTTTTTATTATTTAAATTGAAAGCATTAATTACATTTGATATTGTGTCTATAATTCAAATAACATTTGGATTCCAATATTTTTACATAATATACATTCTCAGTCAACACAATGGCACCAATGGAGGGGGATATTATTTACTGGGAGGGCGAAGAAGCCACCGATTTTGTACCATCGAGTTGGGCCAATGATTCAAAAACCCAATACCAATTTCCAGTCGGTCCTAGAATGAGCGAAACAAAAAAAAAGAGCGCTCATATACAATTGCAGCGCTTTGACAGAAGGGGAATATGTTTGGTACGACGCTACATGTAAAAAAGGAAACATTGACAGTTTAGACAAAGCAAGATCGTTATGCAAGATGGCAACCGTTATATCTAATTTAGAATCGGAAGACACTGATGCTCGTACATCCGATGATGACGAACCACCATTAAAAAGAGCGAAGTCAGTGGCGAGTAAAAAACCGGCCGACAATGAAACTATTGAAATACAGGTTATTCCAATTATTCCAGGTAATATATTTTACTTTTTAATATTTCGTATCTTATAAAAAGTGATTTTTGGGAGAGTGCTTACGCTACTGCAGAAATGAAATTGCACATAAAAAAGTTATTATTTAGAAAAAATATATCTTTCGGTTATACCGGAAGTTGATAATAATTCGTGTAGCGTGAGTAGGCTTCTAGAAACCTTTAACAAACTGCTGCCATGCCAATCAAACCTAATCATTAATATGTTTTTTAGCACTAAGGGACATTGCAAGCGATTCTGCTTCAACATGATCCCAGACTTCGATACCCACCGAAAATTATTTAGCTTTATGTAAGATATATACCGGGTGTCCATTCTCAAAGTCGAACATAGGCAATTAACATTAGTGCATTCACTCGTTCTTCATTGAAATAATTCATGTTTCTGTAGATTATTTTAACAGATGTTGACAGAAAATACCTGATTTACACCAACTAATTACCATTTTTTTTGACAAATGCTATCGAAGTTGAAAAGCAAGGCATGGCATATTTAAAAATTCCCAAGTTTTAAATTAGTATTTTAAAATAAAAATCGCATCTTGAATATTATTATTGGTATCATTTGATGCGTAATAATTTTATCTTTCCATTGATACCACTACATTCCCTGTAAGTTGAATTGGCGAGCAGGAATCGGCAAAAACGTTCAATACAATGTTAATCGCCTATGTTCGACATTGAGAACGGACACCCGGTATAATAATAATAATAATAATAATAATAATAATAATAATGGTGAGGCACTAACACCCCTTGAAGGAGCTTGGCCTGCAAGGCGGAAGGTTAGAGCTTCCGTATCCTCGCTCCCACACCCGGCTGTCGCGTGTCAAATTCATGACACGTGGTGATGTGGTGAGCACCACGCATTAGACAACCGCATTATTACCCCTTGTTCTTTCGAACGCAGGTTCCCAATTATTTAAAGCGACTGGGTAGGCCGCCCGCCAGGCATCGATCTGGGATTTGAACTCCAGACTTCCGCGCCGCAGTCCGATGCTCTAACCAACAGAGCCACGCCACCCGGTATATTATTTCAAATTACTTCGAATTTTTGGAAATCTATTAACACTTGCAAAATAAAAATGTTTGCAGACGATTCCCAACTGCTGCATTCGTTTAGTCCCGATAATTATAAAGAAAGTGTGAGTGATATTAACAACAACCTCAATGCAATAAGCCTGATATCACGACAGCACTCTCCAATTATCAATCCCCAAGAATCACTTGTAATTTTGTTTGGAAAAAAAGATGTTGTTTCATCTTTATCTGATGAAATTAGCGTAACGATTGACGGTATTCCCATTCCCATTAAGCAAGAAGCTAAGAACTTAGGTCTCATCATGGACAATACGTTTAGGTATGAAAAACATGTCAATAACTCAATTAGAAAGAGCTTTCAAGCTCTAAAATTAATTTATCCTCACAGACACGATTTATCGACAGAAACTAAATCCTTGCTTTGTAATTCATTGGTTCTATCTCATTTTTCCTACTGCAGCGAAATTTATGGTTCATCCATTACCCAGGATATTGTTAATAAAATACAAAGAGTTCAGAATTCGTGTTTACGCTTGATATACGGAATAAAAAAATTTGACCATATTTCTCACAAATTAACAGATTTGCGATGGTTAAATATGCATAATAGGCGTCATTTACAATTTGCTACTCTTTGTCACAAAATTATTACAACAAAGCTGCCGGCTTACTTATATAATAAAATAACGTATAGGACTGATGTTCATTCCATAAATGTAAGATCCAAAGGCATAATATCTCCACCTACACATAAAACGACCTTATTTGAGCGTTCGTTTCAATACCAAATTTATAAAATCTACAATAATCTCCCTCCTACGTTTAAGCAACATAATTTAAGAACACTTAAAGTTAATATGCGTGACCATCTATATAAATTGCAGATAAGATAACAATTGTAAATGACATAATACAAATGATTAACACATTTTAGCCTCCAGTGTCGTCAACTTGGAATATGGAGTACAGGAATTAAATAAAAAGATTGATAAAATTGCACTTTTATTGAAGTTTTTAATAGAGCAAGGTGTAGATGGAACCAGCGGGCAGTTGCAAACAAAGAAAATAAGCAATTTAAATGATAAACTTCCAATGACAACGAAATATGAAGTTGAAGATTAAGAGAAATCTTTGGAAGAAGCAGAGGAAAATAAAACATTGGTAGGTTGTAAATGTGATGTCTGAAATTGTAATAATATTATTTGTATCAATTTTAGGAAGAGATCCTATTTTTAACGGGTGGTGAAACTGTTCACAAGAACATCTACAACATTATGAAAAAACTTTTACCCCCAGAAGTAACAACGTTGTATTCGGGCCTTGGAAAAAAGATAAAACTGCCGTTTTGCACCTAAAAAATTTACAACGTTATTGTTGGTAAGTTGTTTTCAATGTATTTTGAAATCCAAGTTGTATAGTGTGTTAATTTTGTTATAGCTGCCGTGCGACGCCGTTTCCCAGAGGTGCCGGATACAGATTTTCTTAAATCTGTATCCCTCTTTTTGGCAACGGCTAAAAACCGCCTAAAAAATTAATTATTTTTGTGAATTTATCCTTACTATAAAGGGTGTAAACGGAGATGTCTTACCTAGGGAAACGCTATTGCTAAATTCCACGAGCAATCAAGGAGTGCATCAGATGGTTGGCACTCCGCAGCGATGGATTTATCGCGTCTGCCTTTTTGCGTTCATAACACACATTCTTTTACATCGTTCTGCTAGTTATTTATCGATGTACATTGTTCAATTTTGGCTATATATTGTAATTCATAATTCGTTTTCGCTTACAGTGCAGTTTTATCCTCACGTTTATCCGAAATGAACGCACTGTAACTAATTTATGAAAGCGTCATATGCTGAGATCCCGCACTAATTAGGCAGTTGTGGAATCTCGAAATATTACGCTATTAATGCGAATAATGTAAGACTCTACATGGCTGATTTATGCAAAATTAGACATAGGGAATTTACTTAATGTTAACATGGTGTTGGTAAACAAAATAACAGATCCCTTGCTAGGGTTGGAACTCCATAGTCTCGGCAAAATTCTAAGTAGGACTTTGACCATATGACCCAAGCAGTCGGTGTCTAAGGTACCTGGTATTCTGCATGCCTAGACCTTGTCCATTAACAAACAAACAAACACAGTGACTACAGAAAAAACCGACAATTGTTACTAGCATGGGTAAATTGATTAATGCTAAAATAAAGTTGCCAATGTATAGTCTTACATTACTCACACGGTATAAGTTTTTGCTTTATATCAACTTGCTGGTTGGAATAATTGGCGTGGCTCATGTCGTACAGCGATCAGCTCTTGCGTTTAGCACATGTCGAAATACATTCGCGCGCAGCGCCGCGGCGCAGCGAAAAATATTCCTTCGAAAGAATTCCGCTATGGTGGCGTCGCTAGGACGAGCCGCTTAAGGTCACTGTATCAATAAGGTACCGCCATTAGTGATTTTTTATATCTATCCTTGTCGCACAATTTTCTCCAACTGGGGATAAAAACACATAACCTAACAGATTCCTCACTTTACAAGTGCCATTACACCAATAAGAAAATCCCCAAAAACTAGTGTCCTCCCTATTGCACTTGGGAAATTTATATTTGTTATCCTTATCTCACAATTTTCTCACATTATCAAGCGAGGAATGGAATGGCGTTACCTTATTGATATAGTGACCTTAGAGCCGCTCTTGCGTCAAGTGCGCGTTATTAGGTAAGAAATAACATGTGAGCAAACGAAAATGAATCCAGCTTGGCTTTGAAATATTTGTTTGTGTTGGTGGCACTGTAAGTCTATGTCAAATTCGAGGTTAGCAGGTTAGTTTTTGCGTCAATCTGTGTCAAAACTGACGCAAGACCTAACCTGCTAACCTCGAATTTGACATAGACTTATAGTGTCACCAACACAAACAAATATTTCAAAGCCAAGCTTGATTTCATTTTCGTTTGCTCACATCATTGAACATATAACCACAGTGTATATCACAGTCGTGTCACTCGCCGCAAAATGTGTCCCCAGCTTCCAATATACGCTCAGCCCATTAATTGCGCGGTAGTTCTCTACTCAAGGCGGCGCAGGCGCGTTTGCCTAACCTGTTCTGTGTTGTGTTTGTTTACCACACTTTTGACCATAACGGCTTTGAGTTGTGTTGTTTACGTCTCGTGGAGAACCAATGCAACGTTATCGAGCTATTGTGTGCGATTTTAAGTCATGGCTTATTCATATAGCGGGTACAGATTGTGCAGCACCAGTGTAAATAATGCAAAAACGAATCCAACGCTAAGCTATTTTCGTTTTCTAAAAGAGTGACAAAGGTAAGGCTTACATTTTCTAATAATTACAAAGTCCTAGAAGTATATATCATCAACCGTCATTGCAATTGTAGCATTTGTATTATTTTCATCTACTTAAATATTGCTATAAAAAAACGTATCCTATAATTTTATATTTTAGATGTTTGTTGTGGATAACTAACTCCGGTTTACTGCAACTGAAGGAATGCACTGTGGAACAGTGTTATCCACGCTACAGGCTTTGCAGTATGCATTTTGAAGATGTAACATTTTCAAGCATGCAGAAAAATCGTCTGAAAATAACGGCCATTCCTACATTATTCGATAATGCACATTCAGGTTTGTACCAAATGCTACATATTTATTCATCGTTTTTTAACTAATCTTACTTGTTACAGATTCTATTGCTCAAACATCCGAAATAATTTCAACCTCGGAAGTTATGAACGTTAGTGTTGTTTAACCCACAGCGTCTACGCAGAAGGATGCTTCTTGCCAAACGCCAATGATGTTAACCTCTTCCACACCAGGAAAAAGTGAATTGCGAACAAAGGTGCGAACTTTACAGAAGAAAGCGTGTCCAGTGAAGATGCAGTTTGCTCAAGCAAAAGAAGTGTCAATATCAACAGTGATATTATCCAGTACTGCGAGGAACATCTTAGTGAAACAGTTGCAGCATTAATTAAAACCCATGTTAAATTAGCCAACACCCAGTCAAAAGGATACCGTTATTCTAACACATATAGATTTTTGGGTAAATCTTTTTGTTTACCATCGAAAAGTACCTTATGCCGCATAACTCATAAGTGGGATATCAGAGCTGGATTGAACGATTTTTTATTTTCGGTAATCAAAATAAAAGGTGATATGTTACAAGCAAATGGCCGAACTTGTAGCATGTGTCGATGAAATGTCACTTAAAACGAATTTATTTTATAATACAAGTAGAGATGAAATCACAGGTTTCCACGAAACGAATAATGAAAAACTACTATCCCGCGCAGAATGTGCTTGGTGTAATGGCACAAGGTATAATATGCAATTGGAAACAACCCGTTGCTTATTCCTTTGTTAGAGGTAGTTGCTCATGTGAATAATTAAAATCACTAATTTTTACTTTTGTAAATAAATTAAATCAGGTTGGGCTAAATGTAATCGCCATGGTATCGGATCAAGGTTCTAAATTTGTAAAATATACCAAAAGCCTTAACGTAACAGTAGAGCAGCCTTATTTTACAGTTTATGGTGATAAAATTTATTATATGTTTGACGTTCCACATTTGCTGAAATCTACAAAGAACAATTTTTTTAAGCACCAAATTCGTATGCCTGTTGGTCTTACACATAAAAATGATTTAGATTTGTTTTACGAACAAGACAAAAAAAATTCATATCGGTTAGCACCAAAGCTTACAGATGCACATTTAGATCCAACGGCCTTTCAAAAAATGAAGGTAAAATATGCTGCTAAGATTTTTAGCCATACAGTTGCCACTGGTATCGACACATATATTGCCTTAGGGGCGTTTCCAGTAGTAGCTATCGCTACTGTAGATTTTATAAATACCGGGAGATCGAGAAAGGTTGTCCAAAAAAAACTACCTTCCAAGTAGTTATCAATATTTCTTTCTAGTGTGATATTAGCCACACTGCTGTTGACAGATGTTCTCACTTGTTCTGTGTGTTTACGTTTCTTTACTTTCCCTTTTTTTCTTGAACGCCGTTATTATTATACAAAACAGTATTTTTCAATACTAATTAGCCATTGTTAAACGAAGTTTACAGTAAGTACAGTGTTTCCAATTAATCGAAAACGGTAATAATTATGATTGTAAATTTTAGGTTATGTATACCCTTGAACACAACACGTTTATTATTGAATCTTATTTCCGCAATGGCCAACGCAATGAGGATAATGGTGAATGGAAATATTCAGGAAATTTATGTGTAAATGAATTCGTTAATCGGTTCCCTGACGTCGACTTTGATTACGATAATCTGAGCAGGCATGTAAAGCGTATCGTACATCGTTTCCAAACAACGGGTAGTGTTGATGCAGGAAAATCTCCTGGAAGACCAACCGTTTTAACTCAGGACACATTAGAGGATATACAGGCACGCATCTTACACAGCCCTAAAAAACCATTACGACAGTTTGCGCAACAAACAGGTGTGTATTTTTTATCCTATAAATTTTTGTATAAAAAAATTATTTTAATTTGTAATTGCAGGGTTAAGCTATGGAACGTGTCAAAAGGCAGTAAGACGAAAACTGCATTTACACCCATATAAAGTTTCAGTAATGCAAGAATTACTCCGTCCTGATTATGAAAAGCGTGTGCAGTACTGCAATTGGTTTAACCGAATTTTAAATAACGATGAAATGCTGGATTCAAGTTTCTTTTCAGACGAAGCGTGGTTTCATCTGACCGATTACGTAAATAAATAAAATTACAGGATGTGGTCTGCTCATAACCCTGGTGAATTTTTACAAACTCCACTGCATCCAATAAAGATTGGCGTTTGGATTGCTATGTCAAGGAGACGCATAATTGGCCCTGTGTTTTTTGAAGATACCGTAACAGCTGACCGCTACATCACAATTCTAGACAGATTTATTAATGAACTTCACGATGATGAGTTACGTCAGGGATATTTTCAGCATGATTGTGCACCTGCACATACAGCCCTTCGAACACGTCAACATTTACAACAATTTTATGATGATCGTATCATTGCATTTCCTCCACGGTCACCCGATTTGACAGCCCTGGATTATTTTCTATTTGGACATTTAAAGAACACGATCTATCAGACCCCCATGCACACACAACTGAAGGATGCAATTACTGCCGCTACTGCAAGTATAACTGTGCAACAGCTACAAAATGTTTTTAACAGCATGAAAAGAAGAGTTCAGTGCTGTATCAACAATAATGGGGCTCATTTCGAACATGAACTGTAATAATTACTGATTAGAGTATAATTTAATTTTGTAAAATTTTATATTCTAATTATTAACCTTAATTAAAACTGATTGCAAATAACTTCTTATTGTCATAATGGTTTTCCTATTTTGAATCTACCATAAATTGCTAAATTCATTTCATACATGACAGCAGATGTCTATGATGACAGTTGGAGGATGTAAATATTGATATACTCGCTGTAGAAAGTAGTTTTTTTCGGACAACCTTTCTCGATCTCCCGGTAGAATGGATATAAACTATTTGACATTTTTTATTCAAGCAGGTTATGTGGTAGCAAAGCCTTAAATTGTTCATTTATACGAGGGCCACTCTGCTTCCAGTGAGATACGTTGAAATGTATGCATACTTAGATAAAACGATTTTATTTTAAGGAAGCCTGTTTATCTAGTGACCCAGCTGTGCAATGTAATTAAATAACAATCAAGTGTGTAGAAACAAAAAATTGTTTACTTCGTAAACGCGATGCAGTTGAGTAGAGAGAATTTTCGTGCATTAATCTACTACGATTTTAAGTGCGGTTTAGATGAAAAGCAGTGCATGGAACGCCTAACTTTAGCATTTGGTGAAGAAAAGCCTTCAAGATCAACCATTTATCGGTGGTTTGCTGAACTTAAACGAGGTCGGAGTTCCTTAACTGATGAATCACGTGAACCAAAACCGAAAACAGCAGTCACCCCAGAAAATGTTGCTCTTGTACAGAGAATGATTGCCGAAGACCCACACTGCACATACAGCACGATCCAGACGACATTACGGATTGGATCCGCAGCAGTTTCAAAAATTTTACATGAGAAACTCCGGATGAAGAAAGTTGTTCAACGTTGGGTACCACACCAATTAACGGAGTTCCAGAAGTCAGAACGTGTAAGAATCAGCATGGAGACTCTTAACATGTTGGAAAATGGTGGTCATCGGATTATTTCCAAAATCGTAACAGGTGATGAAACGTACATACCATTTTATGATACTCCAACTCGACAGGAATCCCGTGTGTGGATTCATGAAGATGATCCAACACCGACAACACCAAAAAAACAACGTGCCATGAAAAAAGTAATGTACGCTGTCTTCTTTAGAAGCACCGGTTTAGTCAAAGCCATTAAGTTAGAAGAACAGCGCACAGTTACTGCAAACTGGTACATCAATAAATGTTTGCCTGAAGTTTTTGCTGAACTTGATGTAAGAGGCCTTTTGTTGCATCAGGACAATGCATCCTCGCATTCGGCGCGCGCTACGGTTGATTATTTGAGGGAAAAACATATTCGTGTGATTGAACATCCACCTTATTCACCTGATTTGGCGATGTGTGACTTTTGGCTCTTCTTTAATTTAAAAAAACACCTTCGGGGCCGAAAATTTTCTTCAGAAAACGAGATTGATACAGCAATTCATCAGTATTTTGACAGTATTCCGAAAAATCAATGGCGAGAAGCTTTTGATTTGTGGCAAAAAAGATTGAATAAATGTATTGAGGTCAAGGGGGACTACTTCGAACATTTATAAATAAATATTGTCAAATTTGTATTTAGTTTTTTTATATCTCACTGGAAACAGAGTGACCCTCGT